>JABLTG010000073.1:0-94543 GCA_016618085.1 Neovahlkampfia damariscottae
GATTGTTCTACCAACTTTTTTGTCCAACAAATATTCTTGTCAACTGAAGAAGAAGAAGAACTTGAAGGTATACTTTTCACTTGTAGCATGTCTTCTTTTTCTTTAGTCCACCAAAAAGGATACGAATATTTTCCTTGTTTATATGTTGATTTCATATTTCCTGTTTCTTTTGTTGAACTTTTTGTTTCTTCAAGTTTTCTCTTTTTTATCACTTCTGTTGTTGATGTTGAAGTAACATTTTTTTCTTTCCAAAATGAATCCAATTTGAGCTGTTTGGACATTTTAAATACTTGAGATCTTTTTCAGTATTTTCTAGTTGAACAAAAGGTCTTTTTTGTTCAACTTGAACAACTTCAAATAAAAATAACTGGCAAAATTAAATCTAATTGGCCACTTTTATCACAATAACCATCAATTCTTTGGCCGTAGTTTTTTTGGTGATATTACCAAATTTAAAAGACAAACAAATTTTTGAATTTTTATTCTTCAATTAATTCCACTTCAATTGGGTCCATTCGTAACACTTCAACCACTGGAGCTTCAAGAGATACAATATTCATTGGAATAACAATCATTTCATCCCAAATCCCAGATTGTTTTGACAAAAAGTCATATGGAAATTCAATCAAGAAACCATTGATCTTTTTCAATTCTTCATGCTTTGCATTTTTTCCATTTTCAATGAAATCATGAATTTGATAAAAATCCTCCCAAACATGAGCGTTATTATGAATTTTCTTGAATTGATTTTGAAATATTTTTGTAATATTTTCTGCTATTTCATTCCAAGTATCAAAAAAATAATACTGGGTCTGCAACATTTTGATAATTTTTTCCCAGAATTGTGTTCCAACAACGTTTTCTCATTTTTGATGCAAATTCTGAGACCATATAAAATTCACCATTCATTTTTGATTCTGATTCTGGTTGTTGTGAGACAAGAATACCAACTTCCGAATCACGGTCTCCAACTAAAGATCGATCATTGATGTTGGAAGATCCAATGATCGCATGACGATCATCAACAATCATAAACTTTGCATGAACATAAATCTTCAAAATTTCAAGCTTAAAAAATTTAAAAAATTTACTATTTAGGTGAAAATGTCATCAGTCATTTCCGATTTTTCATATTTTCTTAATGAAGAAAATGTGATATAATTCTTCCAAGCTGTTCCTGAGTTCATTTCTTTCTTGAGAATTTCAATTAAAGAACGCTCTCCTTTGCAAATTGTTCGATAGAGATAATACTTAATTTCTCTTTGAGGCTGTGCAGTTGTTTTATCTGACAAAGCAGACGCAATTTGACTTGGAAGCACAATAATTACCTTAAATGCTTTTTTTTCATTGAATGCCTTCATAATACGTTTGATGATTGCAAAGGCAACCTTATTTAGGATTCCATTCTTTTTATCTTCGGTACCAGATATAAAGTACTGATTTTCAATGTAAACATAATGCTCTGCGTTTTCAATTAATTTTATATAACTTTCTAGGAATGATCCCTCAGTTTTAACTCCTGAATTCCATTCAGTAACAGATCTAAGAAGTCGAATATCACATAAATAACCGGTTTTCCCAACAATCTCGCACTTGTTCTTGATATCAATGATTGATTTCTTCTTTGCTATTTCCCATCTTTGTTTGAAACTTTTTGTCAAATCTAAAACGATTTCACCTTGAATTTTAACTTGCATATCACACCATGGCATTCTTGGTGTTTTTTTTCTATCAATTTTTGAATCAGTCAATGAAGGATCAGAGTAATCTTCTGATAAACATGGATTCACGTAATCTTTTCGAGGAAAATGTAATTTTTCCAAATCTTGATCAAGAATTCTGTCATATTCTTCTTTTGAAAAACCACGTGGAAATTATAAATCACTGACAAAAAACCATCCTGCAATGAGAATTTGTGTTTTTGCTGTTTTTAACTTTGAAAATAATTCTGTGTAGTACTCCTTTCCATCGAAAAGGAAGTTAGCAAGACAATTGTTTCGCAAAGGAAAGGGATTGGTCATTGTTTATCACCAATAATTTTTCTTTGGGATTTTATTGGCGCGGAGAAAAACTTAGTGGATGAGTAAATTAAAAAGTACAAGATGGATCACTTTGGAGAGATGTGATAAATTCATCTCTGATGTTTATTTTAGTGACATAAATCTAAAAGGAAAATTATTTCCAAAAGATTTACAAAAACCAGTAGATTTACAAGTTTTTAGTGTTCCTGATTTAAAAAGAATAACTTTTGATGAAGCTATTAAAGGTGATTTTAAACCATCAAAAGTTGGAGGTTTGAAAAAGAAGAAATAATTTTTTGTCAGATTCGTTTTCTCCGAGTTGGTCGACTCACTGGTTCAAAATATCAATAGAAATACCAACAGAATGGAAAAATTTATGTGTACAATTACAATGGGATTCCGATTCAGAAGCTCTTTTATATGATACAGAAGGAAAAACACTTCAAGTAAAACAAAAAAGAAATTAAAAAACAAAGGCATTTACAGGTGGAAACGGTTGTGATAGGAGAGCAGAATATACTCTAGACGCTTCCAAAGATAAACAAAATTTTTATCTTGAAATGGCTTGTAATGGAGTATTCAAATTTTATTTTTTTTATTTTTCTCTTTGATAGATGTTCGGAGTTGGAAATGAAGGTATGATTAATGCACCTGATCCTAATAGATCATTTTCTTTGAAAACTGCTCAAATTGTTGTTTTAGATGAAAAAGCATTTGATGTCTACATGGACTTTTTAGTAATTTATGAAATGGCAAAAGAATTACCTGAAGATTCAACAAGGGGAAATCAAGCAATGTTTACTTGTAATGAAATGATCAATCAAATCGATACATCAGATCCAGAATCATGGAAAAATGCAAAGAAATTATCATCTGATTTTTTTAATGAAAAGAATGGAGATTCACAACATAAAATCATTGCTGTTGGACATTGGTAAGTCTAATAAGTTAATTTTAAACTTCAGTCATATTGATGTTTCACAAACAATTGTTTTTAAATTTTTCAATTTTTAGGTAGCTTGGTTATGGCCTTATGATGAAACAAAAAGGAAAACAGCAAGGAGTTTTGCAACTCAATTAAACTATATGGATCAATATCCCTTCTACAAATTTGTTCAAAGTAATGCACAACTCTATGAATGGATGAAGGATTTATATCCTGAATTATATTCAAGAATGAAGGAAAAGGTGAAATCGGGACAACTTTTACCGGTTGGAGGTACATGGGTTGAAATGTGTGGAAACTTACCTGGAGGAGAGTCTGTTGTTAGACAATTCCTATTGGGTCAAAAATTTTTCAAAAAAGAATTTGGAACATATTGCACTGAATTTTGGTTACCTGACTCATTTGGTTATAATGGACAAGTAATATTCAATTATATTTATCATTTGATAGCTCCCACAAATAATGAAAAAGAGTGGAATTGATTCATTTTTGACTCAAAAATTGTCTTGGAATTTGATTAACAAATTCCCTCATTCATCGTTCATTTGGAAAGGAATTGATGGATCTGAAGTATATACGTAAGAAAAAAGTAGATTCTAAATGATAAAAGACATTTCCCGCCATCTGATACATACAATGATAATGTAAAAAAAAAAAAATGACTAAACACATTCAAAAGGTGAAAATTGACAATATTGTGAAAGGAATCAAAAACTTCAAAGATAAAGAAACATGTAAGCATAGTTTAATGTTATATGGACATGGTGATGGTAAATAAAATAGAAAAAACTAATTCTAACAAATTGAATGTAGGAGGTGGAGGTCCAACAATTGAAATGATCGAAAGATTAAAAAGAGTAAAAAACATTGATGGGATTCCAAAAGTTGAACCAGGAACACCAAAAGAATTTTTTGATACAATGAAAAAAGATCACAAAGAAAAGCAATTATGCACTTGGAATGGCGAATTAGTTTGAGAAAATATAATCAATTAAACATCATTTATTAGTATTTAGAAGGACATAGAGGTATTTATACAAGTCAAGGGTTCGCAAAAAGAGGAAATAGAAAATCTGAATTTTTGTTAAGAGAAATTGAAATTCTCGCAACAATATTCAATTTAGAAAAATATCCAACCAAAGAATTGACTAAATTATGGAAATTATTGTTATTGTATCGATAAATATTCATTTAATTTCATTTCATAGGAATCAATTTCATGATGTATTACCTGGTTCTTCAATTGGGTTAGTTTATGAAGATACAAAGAAACATTATGAACAAATTGAACAAAAAGGAAATGAGTTGAAAAATGAAATATTAAAAGGATTTCAAAGTCAAAATGAATCATTGATTGTTTTTAATTCTTTAAATTGGGAAAGAAATGAAGTAGTTGAATTGCCAAAAAATTTCCAATCAATTCAAAATTCTTATTCTGGAATTCCTTTAGGATTGGTGCTTGGAAACTCAATTGGATATGTTAACAATAAAGATTGGAACAAGAAATTGAATTTAACCATCAAAGAAGAATCAAACTCAATCAAAATGGAAAATGATTTCTTGATTGTTTGTATTGATAAACAACTTGGAAATTTGAACATTTATGATAAAAGAATTGAAGAAGAAGTAGTATCCAAAGGAAATCAATTTGTAATACATAATGATAATCCATTATTTTGGGATGCTTGGGATATAGAGATTTATCATTTACAACAAAGAAAATTATTGAATTCAATTGGATCTATTAAAATCATTGAAAATGGACCGTTAAGAATCTCCGTAGAAATCATCACCAAAATATCAAAAACATCAACAATCAAACAAGTAAAAATGAAAAATTTAAAACTAATTTTTAAGATGATTTCAATGACTGGTATTAATTCAAGAATTGATTTTACAACAAATATTCAATGGAATGAAAATAGAAAACTACTCAAAGTTGAATTTCCAACAATAGTTTCATCAACTTTTGGAACTTATGAAATTCAATACGGACATCTCAAAAGACCGACTCATTACAATACATCATGGGATGTTGCTCAATTTGAAGTTTGTGCACAAAAATTTGTTGATCTTTCTGAATTTGGTTATGGAATTTCTCTTTTAAACAATGGAAAACATGGACATAATATTCATGATGGAGTCATCACTATGTCTTTATTAAAAGCTCCAAAAGCGCCTGATGAAAATTGTGATATTGGAAATCATGAATTCAAATATTCTTTATTTCCTCATTTGGATTCCTTTCAAGATTCTGGAGTCATTCAAGAAGCCTATAATTTGAATTCACCATTAACTTTATTTTCTGGAAAAGGAAAAGAAGATTCCAAATCATTTATTTTGGTTGATAAGAAAAATGTGATTATTGAAGCCATCAAAAAGTCAGAAGATTCTGATGATGTTATTGTTAGATTGTATGAAGCATTTGGTGGTCATGTGAAAGTAAAAGTTAAATTGAATGTTGACTGTGTTTTGGCGGTTTTTAATTGTAATATGTTGGAAGAAGAATTGAATGAAATCAAAGCTCAAGAAAAAGAAATTGAAATTCAATTCAAACCTTTTGAAATAATAACCTTGAAATTAAAAAAATAAAATTTGTGGATTGAACCTTTCATTTTGGAATGTAAGAATATCTGGCCAACATTTCAAGAAAAATAAAAAAAATTCCTGATTTGGTAAAATTCGGAGAAATTTAGTATTGCTTTTTCACACCAAGTGGGCACAACAGGAATTTCAAAGGCTGCTAGGTCGTTTTTCATTAACAACAATTATGCTTTATTTTTTCAGGCTCGAACACCAGAAATGGATTTATTTTTAGATGTTGACATTTTGGTTTTAAAAATAGTGAAAGTTGCATTTCTAGCACCAAAGAAAAAAAATCAATTTCTCAGTGCAACCACTGTGGAATTTCCAGAAGTAAAGAACTAAAATTGCAATGAAAACTAAACAATTTTATTTAAATAGAAAGTGGATAATTTTCAAATGGTGTTCTTTTGCAATGACATTTTTGAATAACAAAATAATTGAACATTAGATTTTTCAAAATCGAATTCTTTTTTCATTAAACCACCTTGAAAATCATCTCCAACATTAAGAATATCATCAAAATAAAAAGTACCATGTTCATTTCTTGAATAACAAGTTCCATGACCAATTGGTAATCCTTCTTTGGTATAAGCAAGAACTTCATGATTAATCCAACTTTTTAATTCTAAATTTTCATTATTTTGTTTTTCATTTGTGATGAGATAATCATTAGTTTCCATTTGAATGTTTAATACTTTTGAAATTTCTGAAAAAGTGATTTGAATTGAATAATCAGTTCCATATTTGAATCCTAATTTTTGCACATTTAACCATACTTTTCCATAGAGATATTCAAATTTTTTTCTGAAGTCTTTTTCATGTTGATTTTTTATCCAATGAACAAAGAAATTTTTTAAACAAGTTGATAATTGGTTTGGATTTGAGTCATTCATAATTTGATCAACTAATGTTGGATTTGATAAAATGAATACTAAAATTGAATTTAACCAACAGTTATGTCCATTTGGGTCAGTGATTGGTCCTTTGAAAAGATGTTTCAAATTTCCGATTTCTAATGGAAATGAATCAAATCCAAAAGGTGTATTGACTGAACTTTCAGATAATTTTTTAATTTTCAATTCATCTTTACATTCTGATATTTTTTCAATTGACAAATCAGCTCCTCTTTGATAAATTCCCATTCCAGATCCCATGTCAAAATAAATACTAGGTTCTTCCTTTTCAATATATCTTTCTGGATGTAACTTTTTCATTTTTGCAAGTTCTTTTTTTTCTAAACGTTCTTGTTTTTTTCTGTCAATTTTTTTTTTGACTTTTTCATTTTTTTTTTCAATTTCTTTTTTTTTCTTTTCAGCTCTTCTGTTGAATTTATTTTGAGATTTTGTTTTTTTCTTTTCACTTTGAACTTTAGTTTTACAAAGTTGTTTAAAAGTATCTCCTTTTTCTAAACCAGTAAAATTTTGAATTTCTTCTTTTGAAAGGAATTGGTTTTTTAAAACTGTTTTCCAAGTGAAATCATTGTCTACTGAATCTGAAAATTCTTTGTTCACTAAACTTAATGTTGGTAATTCTTTGAGTTGAAAGAAAGGAAGAATGTTATCAATGATAATTTCTTGAGGAAATGAAGTTGTTTCATTTCCTAATTGTTCCTATTCAGAGTGTTGATTGTTTGATGAAGTGTTCATCTTTTGTTTCTGAAAATCAATTCAGATTGGTGTATTTATAAGTTTTTCAAATCTAAAAATAGAAAAGAAACCTAAAAATAATTTTGTAAATTCCGAGAAATTGAATCTTCAATTATGAAACAGTCATTCTCCCAAGAATTTCTACTTTTTCAACGTCTCTCAAATTCCTCCAATGAAATTCATTCAATGAGTTTGCTGTGGGATTCATTCAAACAAGGAAAAGATTTGGATGAAGCATTAGAGCTTTTAAAACAAGAAACTAAAATAGATTTTAATGAAATTCAAAAACATAGATCATTACTGCACCATGCTTGTAACCATGATCATTTTGAAAGTAAAAAATAAAATAATATAAATATCAAAGGTGTAAAATATTTAATTGAAAAAGGAACAAAAGTAAACATTTCATCAAAGGATTTAATTCAACCACTTCACTTGGCGTGTCGTGGTGGCCACTTAAAAGTTGTTCAATTTTTATTGTCAAACGGAAGTAATATTAATGCTCAAGATATTGATGGATATTCTTGTTTACATTATGCTGCGTATAATAAACATCAAGAAGTTTCGAAATTTTTAATTCTTCAAGGAATAAATGTAAACTTGAAAGACAATCAGGTAACCAATGCACGTGTTTGAATTAAAATTTCTTTTTTAGAATAGAACTGCTTTACATCGTTCAGTAGAACAAAATCATGACACTATAACTCATTATTTAATTGATGCTGGCATCGATGTTAACATTCAAAATACATCAGGTTGGAGTGCTTTGCATTTAGCCTCTTATAACAATTTTGGAATTATATGTCATATTTTATTATCACACAATGCAAATGCTAATTTAATAAATTCAGATGGGCATAAAGCTGTTCAGTATCAAAAAAAATTTTTTTTTATTTTTCAACATAGTTGGGGTTATGGGCTTTATGGACCAAATAGAGTTCATCAGCATACGACAACAGATGGAACTGATCATGTGTGATAATTAATCACTAAATTCTTCCCAATCTTCAAAAATTTCCTCCTTTTTGAAATGAAATTTTAATTTCAAAAAATTTTACAAAAAAATTTAAATTAAAGTTGAAAAAAAATGAATAGAAATTTTTAATCCAATTTTATTTTTTTTTCTTTTTTCCAGCACCTTGTTGTTGAACTCCTTTCTTTTTTCCTGTGAACTTTTTCTTTTTGGAATCTGGATTTTTTAAATTTTCATTTTTAGATGCTTTTCTTGTTTTTTGAGTTGGTTTCTTTTTCCATGATAAAATAACTGAATCTGATTCAATAAAACTTGGTTTCTTTGTCAATAACACATTCAACATTTTGACAATATTTTGAATTAATCTTGTAGCCATTGTTAATTGTTGTTTCTTTGCTGTCTGAAAAAAAAATTTTACATCAAAAAATATTTTGTTTTACCTTTGTTTTTTTTTCTTCTTCTGTATCAGTTTTTTTCATTTCAATCGATTTTATTTGTGTTTCAATATTTGTACTGAAATTTTTTGATTGAATTTTCAAATATTCTAAACGACTTTGAAAGTCATTGAGTTTGTCTGAATGATCTTTCATATCTGAATCTTGAGGTTGTCCTGTGATAATTTTAATTCCACAAATTGGATTTAAAGCACCAGGTGCTTTTTTAGCTAATTGATGAAAAACATACAATAAACATTCAGCATAAGAGAAATTAAAAAGTGGTTCTGATTCATCTTCTTTTGGTTTTGCAGGTAGATATTTTAATAAAATTGAATAAATTGTTGAAAGTGTTGATCTTGCATCACTTGTTGTTACATGAGTTGAAAGTTCAGCAGAGGTTTTTAAAATTTTGAGAATTGTCTTGTCATCGAATTTATCAACTTGTGTGAGTGCCTTTAAAACTAAAAAGTTAAAAAATGAAGACGATTGAATATTAGTTTTTTCAAATATTGGAATACAGGTGGACATTGAATTTAACACTTTCATAATATCTTCTTTTTTTGGCTTTGAAAAAAAAGGTTTAGGAATATTTTTATAGTTACTTTATCTGTCATTCCACAATTATCAGCAATTATTTGAACTAATTCTTTTTTTCCTTCATTTGTGTTTAAAATACTTAATTTTTGAAGAATTTCAATTAAAACTTTGAATTCAGTTTCATCTGAAGTTGAAATCAACTAAATTATTAATAAATTTTCATTGAAGACTTACTTTTTGAACCTCTTTTGAAATAAATTCTTCCAATTCAGGTTTGAGTGTACCAAGTGATGGAATGACTTTTTCATGAAGGAACTCAAGTGCTTTTTTATGTAAACCTTCTTCATCTTTTGTAGCAATATGTTGAAAAAGTGATCCAAGTGAAGCTAAAAATAAAAAAAAATATTTCATCTTTACCTTTTGTATCAATATTTAAAAGTTGAACAAATGATCTTTTAGCAGCATCTAATTCAAGTTGTTGGTCGGCTAAAAGAAATTGACCTAAAACATTTGAAATTTCACTCACATTTCCTGGAGAATCTTGACAAATTTGTGGTAACACTCTGATTGCTGAAATTCTAACCTGAAAAAAATAATTTTTGAAGTTTTTGAAGCCTTACATCAATTAATTCTTCTTCACATAAATCTAAAAGAGCGTCTATTGCTGGAGCTGTTTTTTGAGGGAAATGTTTGAGGTATTTTGGAATTAATTGACTAGCTAACATTTTAGCTCTTTTTCCACCTTTTACTGCATTTAAAATACCTAAATATTCCTTTTCCAACTATTTTTTTTAATTTTAATTTTTTTTACTTTTGTAACGTTTTCTCCAGCATTTTCAATTTTACCTGAAAGTGTATAGAGAGTTTGGATTTGTTTGTCTTCGTCTTTATTGACAGAGAAATCAACTAAAACTTCACCTCCTTTTGTTAAAAGTGTTTTAGAGCTTTTATCTGTTGATGTCATGTTTTTTTGCAAAGAGAAAATTGGTTGATGAAAACAACCAATAAAAAATTGAGTTAAAAAAAAAGTTTGTTTTGTTGATTAAACTTGTGAATTAAAATGAAATATTATTATAGGGTTTGTTGAGGCTTCACTTTTTTGAAAGACAATCCTTTCAATTGAAATATACACTTTTGTATATTCAGATACCAATAAAAAGAGTATGTCAATGTATCCACAAGAAAGGAGTAGAAAAAAAGGATTAAAAAAAAAAACAGTTATTCAAAAAAGGAAAGTAAATATTAGCGTTAAAAATTAGCCAATAATTATTCATCCAATTCTCATCCAATTGGATTCTCTTTCTTCAATTTTTTGGTCAATTTTAACGAACAAATTCAAAAACAATTTTGTCCAAAAAACGATGCTGAAAAATTTATTCAAAACACCCACTTCCTCAAACAAACAAAATGGAAATAAACCCGAAAACAAAAACGAAAAATCTGAAGAAGAAAAAATCAAAGTAGAAGAAACAATACAAGAGCAGATACCTGAACTGCCAGTTATGTCTTTAGATGATTTTGATTTACTTGAAACTATAGGAACAGGTACCTTTGGAAAAGTCAAAGTTTGTCAATTAAAAAAAACAAAAGAATTTTACGCGATAAAAATACTTAAAAAAAAAAGAATTTTGGAACTTAATCAAGTGGATCATTTAAAAAATGAGAAACAAATTTTAACTCTAGTCAGAGAATGCCCGTTCTTTGTAAAACTACTTTCAAGTTTTAAAGACGAAGAACATATTTATTTTATAATGGAATACGTCCAAGGAGGTGAATTATTTTCTTGGTCAAAATATTTCAAAGGAATGGAAGAAAAAGTAAAAAAAAAAAAAAAAATTCTAATCTTTTCTTAGTACGTTAAAATTATAGTTGCAGAAATTGTTGTTGCATTTGAATATATACATTCAAGGAATATTATTTTCCGTGATTTAAAACCCGAGAACGTTCTGATTGATTCATTAGGTCATGTTAAAATAACTGATTTTGGATTTGCAAAAAAATTAGAAAAAGATGGAAAAACGTATACGACTTGTGGTACACCAGAGTGTTTAGGTAAAGAAAAAAAAAAGAAATTAAAATTAAAAAAACTAGCTCCTGAAGTTATACTTGGTTTAGGACAAGACAAAGCAGTTGATTATTGGGCATTAGGTATTTTAATGTACGAATTGCTAGTTGGAAATACACCATTTCATGCTGATACATACAAAGAAACATATCAAAAAATATTGAAATCATCAGTTTTTTATCCAAAAAAAATAAGTAATTCAGCAAAAGACTTGTTGGAAAGTTTATTAGAAAAAGATCCTGCTGCAAGAATAGGATGTTTAAATAACGGTATTAATGATATTAAAAATCATAAATGGTTCAAAAATATAAAATGGGATCAAATTCAAAACAGAAGTGTAAAGTCACCTTTCATAATTGAAATTGATGATGAATCTGATACAAAATATTTTGGACAGTATAAGGACTCTTTTGATCAATCTATAAAACTAACAAAAGAAGAATTAGATTTATTCAAAGATTTTTAATAACTGAAAAATCATACAAAAAACCTAAAAACAAGTTGTACAAATGAAATCAAAAAAACTAAAAAAAATTAAACTTTTATTTTTGAGATAAATTCATTTTTTAACATATTCCAACCAATATGATTTCCAAAAGTTCTGCTGTCTCCAGTTTTTATTAACATTAAACTAAAATCATTTCCAATCTGTTGATAAAAAAGTTATAAAATATTCATTTTAGTGATTACTTTAGAAGTGAATGTAAGTGAATTTGAATTTAATCCATTTAAAGTTTCACATAATAAATTTAACCCCATAACAGGTATAACATTCAACATTGATCTTAAAACAGCTTCAAATGTTGTTGTTTGTGTTTTCAACATTTCTTTAATCAATACTTGTGAATAAGATTCTGGAAGTGTCATTAACGCTTTGGTGATTAATTTTTCACCTTTTGGAATTTTAGTAATGTTGACAATGTTTTGTCTGGAAATTAAATGTCAAAAAAAAAAAAGTTACTGAATCATTTGAAGAACTGTGAATGAATAAGAATCTAATTCGCTTTTCATCAATTGTCTTTTTGAAAAATTGTTATAAACTCATTTTTTTTTTTACGTGAAACTTTTTGGTGAATCTCTATAACATAAACATAAATCTTCAATTTTGAATAATGTCATTCTTGCTTCTTCAATAATTTTCAAAGTTTTATAAGTTGTATCTATTCGTTTATTTTAATTTTATTTTTTTTTTTTTTACTTTTATTTGATGATACTCCATTGTCTGTTGTGTTGAGAGTTGATGATAATTGAATGAGAAATCTTGGTGTTTGATATCTTGATTTCATTTTTTCATTTCCTGAATCTCGTAATTGTAATGAATTTAAAACAGAATTTGGAGGAAATTGAAGAGAACCAAAAACTAAAAAAGTTAAACAACTGTACTTTTTACCTTTTTTTGAAAAAGTTGCACAAAAGTAATAATCATCAATATAATTATCTTCCATATCTAAACCTAATAATTGTTGTTTTACAATGAAATTAATGTCATATCCTTTCATTTTTTTATAATCTTTGAATTTTTCACCTTTTTCTAAACCCTTTTGAATTTTTTTTTAGTTTTTGTTTTTATTTACTAAAAATTGACTTCTTTTTGGTGTATTTGTTTGTGGTGAACTTGAAAGAATTTTTTGAGTTTGAGGAGAACCAACGTAATTTTGATTTAAATGTTTTTTTGAAGGTGATTGCTCATATGATCCAAAACCAAATTCATATTCCTTTTCAATTTTATTATCACTTTCAGAAATTGTTGGATTAAAAATAATTTCTTCTTCTTCTTCTTCATAATCTTCATCTAAAGCAAAATTAAGCATATGTTCAAGATTTTGATCATTTTTTTGTTCTTTATTATAATAAGGTGCAAATGAAGCATCTTTTAAATCTTCTAATTCTTTTGATTTTTTTTCCATCATGCTCCAGTTTTCATCATCTTTTTTTTAACTTTTTTTTTTTCTTTTACCAAGTTTTGAACTTGAACCGAAAGTTTCATCATTTTTAAAGTCATACTGATCGATTTGTTCAACGTATGTATTCTTAGAAAGTGTGTCGGAATTATTAAAAACGTCAAAATCATCTTGAACAAAGAGTTAGGTTCGGAAAATAAAACTAGAACCTTGTAAAGAACTATCACCAAAGGTTTCATCATTCTTTGAATCATAATCCTCATTAAAAGCAGAAGGATTAAACATAAACTCTTCTTCTTCGTATTCACTCATGGTTGATTTTGATTCGCCAAAAAAAAAAAAAGAAAATCAATTAAAAAGAGAAAAGAGAAAGATTTAATAATTAATAGATTGAGCATTTTTTGAAAAATAATCATAGTGTTTTCTTGTTGGATCATTTTTAATTTCATCTGAAACTTTTGTAACGTCCGCAATGAATTCTTTAAAGTATCCTTGAGAAGGTTCTTCATGGAATGAATTATATTTCATAGAAATAAGTGGTGTATCAGTTGGTCTTGTGACTGGATAAAATGTTGCACCAATCATAATACTTTGTCCCAAAGTAGGTAAATATCTGAGTAAAATTCTTTGTTGTCTAGCATCTAAAGTATAACCATCTTTTACATTTCCAAATGAATGATCATCAAATAATGGAGGTGGTTCATTAAGAATTGTTGGCATTAATGGAGAAAATGATAATTGATCTAATTGACTGTAATGTAAAACAGTATGCATTGCAGTTGAATTAAAAATGAAACCACTCAATAATTTGATTAAATCTTCAATTGATTTAACTTTAAGCATACCAGGAATTCTATCTATTAACATTTTTAAAAATGCTTGTAATTCATAATCTTTTTCAACAACACCAAAATCTGCATAGAAATTGTTGACAATTTTTGAAACATATTTATGAATAGCATCCCAAATTTTCATTCCATCTTTTGCATAATAATAATTTGGAATTTGAATATCTTTCTTTTTAATTGCTTCTGGAAAGATGTAACTTTCAAAATCAAATTGTTTGAAGAAGTTATCATTAATTTTATATCCATCCACACCACATGAAAATAAAATTGAAACTAAACCTGTACCATCATCTTTTAATAATGTTTTACGAGCTAATAAATTAATAACATCTGTGTAATATAAATGAGGAACTAAAAGACCGTAAATTGGATGTCCTTTGAATAATGTGTGATGAACACAAATTGAAACTGCTTCCATAACACTATGTGTTTTTAAATTATGTGAAACAACTTCATGATGAACACAAAATGCATTTGAAACATAAAGTTTAGCAATTGTCCAATTTGTGTGATTTGGTAAAATGACTCTTTGTTCACTATCACTTTTTAAAGCAGAACAATCAAATGTAACATTAATAACACCACCTGTTGACACATTAAAATCAAGTGTACTGATTCCTTCTTGTAATTCTGATACATAAATACTGAATTCACCCATAAAGTCATCTTTTAATAAATCATGATCTTTTACAGTGAATTGAATATTGTCACCAGGTAATGTTTGAAATTCAAAGGTTTCATTCCAAACAGGATCCAATGTATTGTATTGAATTTTTGTACTTTTTGTTTTGTGATGTGTTCTATTACCAACTTCAATTTTGACCCATGGATCCGATTTTCCAAAGATATCCATTTTTTTTAAATTTTGACCATGGTTAACAGTGATTTTTAAAATAGCTTTATGTTTGTAATTTAATTGAATTCCGATTGGTACTAAGTTGTCATTAGGATCAACATAAAAAAGACATCTTGGACGAGCGACATTTGTTGGATTTGTCTTTACATAACTCATAGTTTCAAAGTTATCAACATAGTATAATTTACCCTTTTTAAGTTCATCTTTGAATTTTTTCTTTTTAAATCTTGATTCAAAGTAGCTAATCACTTCTTTTTTATTGAATTCAATAAAATCATTTTGTAAATCAGCTTCTGTTAATTTTGTAATTTGAGTTGGATCTAAACCATTAACGAAAAGATTTCCAAATGTTTCATCTTTGTTCCAATTGAAATTTTGTAAATGAGTAGTATCATAATTTGAAAAGTATTTTGAAACAAAACCATATGTTTTATCAATAATATTATTATAATCTTTAAAAAGTACTAATTCATCCATTGCTGCAATTAATTGATCAGCTTCATGATCTGTTAAATAAGGATGTTCTGTTGTTGATAAAACTGAAAGAATAATATCAAATTGAGTTTTGAATGTTGATAAAAGAGCATTTGGTGTTTTTTTTGCAACTACTAAAGTTGAAAAGATTTGTTTAAGTTGTCTTTTTGCAAGAACTGTTGAATGATTTTGAATCATAGTATTAATGATAAATTTAAGATTTGCATGTGAATCATCAAGACGAATTGGAAGTGATTTATAATTAACAGGCCATTTTTCTTCAGCTTTATCAATTGATCTTTTTCTGATTTCTTTTTCGGTTTTGGAATCTGTTTGAGGAATTGAAAATTCAGGATTAAATCCAGCAAAACAATCATAATCTGGAATATTTTTTGGATTAACAAATGGTTTAAATCCATTTTCTTGCATATTTCTATTGATGAATCCTGATAATCTTGTATTATGAATTCTTTCCCATCCTTTTGGTGAAAAAGTTTCTTTTTTCCAAATTTTAGGTGAACAAATTGGATTCGAAAAAATAGCAGTTAAAGCATAAATTGCGAGTTGCATTTGCATTAAGTCTCCTACCATATCTGTTCAAAAAAAGTCAATAAATTTTTTTTCATTTTACGATCATGATCTTCAGCCAATAAACCTACATAGTAATCAACATTTTCAACTTCACCATAAAGATCCTTTAATTTCTTTTGAGTTACTTTATCTCTTGTAATATCTGAAAAATCTCTAATTTCTTTACCTTCAAAGAATTGTTTATATTCAACAAAACTTTCAGTTTTCAAAATTCTTGAATGTAATAATGTTGTAATTTCAACATATTTGAGAAAATCAGGAGTATTATCTAAACCTAATCTACCAATATTTTGTGTAGTAATATCTTTTGTAATTTGTTCTAAACCTAATTCTTGAACAATATGTGAGTTAAATTGTAAATCAGCAAATTTAAAATTTTCACCACCAAGTTTAAAATGTGTTGGTACCATAGAATGCCATCCTTTAAAAAAGTTAAAAAAAAAAATGAAGAATTACTATATAAATAATTAAATTCAAAATGAGCTCTTTCTTGATATTGAAAATCTGTACCAAAGAATATTTCTGGTTCATAAGCAAGTTTAATATTTTTGGAAGTTAAAATATGTTGAATATAATCTTCAACTACCATTTTTGATAAAACAGCAATTACGTTGAGTCTTGTCGTTTGGAAAATTCTTTCGTCATCCCAATCCGGATTTTCATCTTTCAATAATTCGGCAATTGAATTATGTTCACGAATAAATAAAGTACCAATGAAAACCAAACCGAAATGAAGATTGAATCTAGGATGTCCAATCGCATATATTTCTTTTTCCGCTTGTTCTTTTGACCATTCTTTTGTTTTTAGTGTTTATTAATTCTAACCTTTTGGGTAATACATTTGAACAATAGATTGAGGAACTTCGTCTTCTTTAATATCTTCAGTTTTCCATGTAATTTTAGGTAAAAAATCACAAACGTATTCACCAACTTTTACTTTTTGAACTTTCATTTTACCATCTTTTTTTAAACGAAGCGCATCTGTAATTGTATCATTTGAGCCATAAATATTACTAGCGTCGATTTTGTTGTGGCCCCATTGTCTTTTGAATTCTTCTTCATTCATGCTTTCAATACCTGTTCTTGCATGAATATCAGTTCCTGTTTTAAATGCTTGTTCAACAAACCTATTTCACAAAAATTAATTTTTTAAAAAAAACAAACCATTGAGCAAAAGCTCCGAGGAGATAATTTGTTGAATCATCTTCAATAAAGTCTTTACGTGTAAAAACAGTTTCTCCTACTTTTACTGAATGAGGAATTTGATTGATGAGATTTTGTTTTTGTTTTTTTAAACTTTCGGAGTCAGATTCTTGAATTTTGAGTCTTGGGTAACGATTAAGCCAAATGTCAATGATTTCTTTTCTTTCCTTTTCATCAATATTCATGGTGTACTGGTCTTTGATTTCAGGTAAACTTCTTCCGTCTTTAAAATTTAAAAAAAAAAAAATTCAAACAGAAAGTGTCGTTTGTAAAATCAGTCCAGTTTGGATAATTGTGTGTAACTCCTTGAAAATTTGGTTGTACAACAAATTGTTGTCCATGAAGAGTTAATTCTCTGACAAATGCGTTTAGTAAGTCTTTGGTGATGGACCAGTCACTAGCAAATGAAAACCAACCCATAATTTTTGAGGTTTTGTCTACTTCTTCAGGGGTGAATTCAATACTGATGCCTTGTTTGTTTGTTCCTTTTTCTGAAGGAATAAGAGTTAGGAAAAAAAAAAGTGTAGGTACCTGCTATGACGTGTGCAGTTTCTTCAAAGGCAGCATCGATACCAGCATCAATTATGTCAACAATTCCAGAAACAATGGATTTCTTTCTTTTCTTTAATGTGCTTTCTGTTCTAAAGCGTGACATGTAAAAAATATAGTTTTATTGGTTGAAATGCGGGGCATTTATTGGCTAAAATTCAACGGATTTTTTCCAAGTACTTGAAGATTCAAGGAGATCACTTATAATTAAAAAAACATATTCTTCAAATATGAACCAGAACTTCTAAATTTAGGCTTTTACCAAAACAGATGATTGAAAAAAATCCTGTTTAGGCAAAATTTTCAATAAATTTTCTGCTCAGATACATTGTGTGAGAATTCATTGGTGTTGCATCGGTTTATACAAGATCTATTAACCTTTGCAAATACGAGGGAGAAGCAGTGCTACTATTAATTCCAAAAATTTAGATACTTAAAAAAGTAAAACCTTCAATTTATTGAAAAAATAACCTAAACAAAAGTTGTTTTCTTTATCCTCAAACAGGATGAAGAAACTAAAACAACCACAGAAATTTTTTCGTCCAATCGGAAAATTGCAACATTTGATGAAGAAAGTGGATGATTTTGGAATACTTAGAAAATACCAGGTTCATACTCATCGAATAAATGAAGTTATAAACCTGGAAGATAATCAATTTTGTTCCATAGGAGAAGATAAAACAACAATTTTTTGGGATTTTGATTATGATTGTATCAACAAAAGATTCATAAGAGAAAATTACATTAGACATTGTGTACATATATCAAGAAACAAAATAATATCACATGACTTAATCGGAAATTTTATCATTACCAATTTAAAAACATACGAAGAAACCAATTTCAGTAGAAGAGGTTTGTTTACCTCTTCTGTTGGCTATAAACAATTTTTGATACTTTGCGGAGCCACTTCAATAACCTATTTAAATACAGAAACATTTCAAGAAGAAGAAAATATTTCATTAGAAGAAGAACAATTTGGTTTTATTTGGCATACAATTATATTTAAAAAAACAAACATGATTTTTGTCACTTCAACAGGATATATTTGTATTTTTGATTTAGAAAGACGTAGAATTCTAAATAAATTTCATGCTCATGAAAAAGAAATTTGCAAAGTTTTTCACTCTTCAACAAATTTGATAATTTCATGCTCACAATACAAAGTTAAATTTTGGGATGACAAAAATTTTGAATGTGTATATAGTATTAAAAATAAATGGAAAACAAGGAGTATTTGTGAATTGAAAAATCAAACTATTGCTTTTGGATGTTCAGATGGAATTATCAGGTTATTTGATGTGAAATCAATGAAGGTTTTTAGAAATTTAAAAGGTCATGATTTGCATGTAGAGTGTTTGATTTTGTTGAGAAATGGATTTCTTCTTTCTGGAAGTGATGACGAAAAAATCATCATTTGGAAAATTCCTCCATTTGATGGAATAATCAACAAATATTTGAATCAATCAATCCAAAAAATGAATTTTGTTGATGTTGAGTTTAAGTTTAAACCATACAAAAGAAAAAGAGAATAAACATTTTCCAAAGCATTGGATCCTCCAAATTGTTTGTTCTTTCAAATCGTAGTCAAAGATGAAATCTTTATTCTCACAAATTAGGAAGTATCTGTTTTTGAACGATATCAGTGATACATTTATCAGTATTATTCATACATTCTTCCAGAGAAAAAGTAGAAATCAAATCAAAAATATTTTTCTTTTTTTTTTCAGTCTTCCCACAGATCAATATCAATTTTTTGTCATATTTTTGGCATAATTTTTCAATACTATCAACTACTTTTCCACATTCTGATTGTGAATCAATTGATCCTTCACCTGAAAAAATTAAATCACTTTTGGAAATTTCATCTTCCAAATTAACATATTTTGCAATCATTTCTGAACCAGACAATAATTTACAATTGTCTTTGAAAAATGACATAAACCCACCTGATATACCACCTGCTGCACCAGAACCGCTTATTGAGTTCAAATCAAAATCAGTGATAGATTTTTGAAATCGTTTCATTCCGTCTTCTAACAACTCCAATTCATCTTTTGAAGCTCCTCTGAAGAAGAGTTAATCATTATTAACAAAATTTACTTTTGTGGTCCATACACATAAGTTGCTCCATTTTCACCAGTGAATTGTGAATTTACATCACAAGCAAATTCAATTTGAATATTTTTGATCAAACTTTTGTTATCCCATGAATGAAAATCTATTAAATTTTTTCCAAAAAATGTATCAGGTTCATAAAATTCGTTGGTTTTAGTTTTGCATTTTATGTTTAAACCTAATTCTGTTAAAGCTCCTAAACCAGCATCATTTGTACTTGAACCCCCGACTTTTGAAATGAATTTTTCTTTGTTTACCTCCTATTAAGAATTTTTTGAATCCAAGATTGTGAGTATGATTGATGATTTCTCCTATTCCTCTTGTTGTTGTGTGAAGTGGATTTTTGACTTCATTTTTTTGAATTAATTCTAATCCGCAAACCTTTGCCATTTCAATGACAATGAAATCCTTTCCTATTCCGTATTCACATTCAAACTTTCCTTTTCCATGTAAATTTGTGACTTCTAATTTGTTAATTTTTAAATCCAGAATCTCTGTCATGATTGAAAGAAATCCTTCACCACCTTGTTCACGTTTATTAAAGATGTTTTTTTACCATCAGAAAGAGCTAGACAATCAATTATTTTTTTAACTTTTTACGGATGTTTTTTTTTTGAATTTTCATTTGTTCTGGAAAACCAAGAAAAACAGATTCTCCTGCCTTCTTTGCACTTATCGAATACTAATACATTAAACTGAAAACAAATAGAATCAAACTTTAAATTTATCAAAACAACACAAAACCCTCATTGTTTTTCCGATGTCAAATGATTGGATCAAAATTTTCTTTCCTTTATTAATAAAATTGATTTAGGAGGGTTCAATTCTCAAGTATTGGATTAATTTAAATGATTAACTGATCAATTTTAAAAGTTTAATCATTCCAATTTCAACTTATTGTTTTAATGCTAATAATAGTTCTTTGCAAATCTACAAATAATGGAAACTATTTCTTTTTTTCTATTTACAAAAGGCAATTTAATGGTTTCTTCAAAAATATTCTGAGATGTTGAAGTTGAGATTTTAAATATTTCTATAAACTATATTTCTAGTATCAAGTTTTGGTGATTCAATAATCTTTTCAACAGGTTTTTCTTGGTTCATTTTTGTTTGAAATCCATTGACCAATTCAAAACACAAAATAAATTGGATCAATTATGTTTAGAATTACTTTTGTTAAATAAAAAACAAAATTCTTCAGTTTTTTTTTTGACCAATTAGACACTTTTCAAAAATAATGAACAGACTGTTGTTTCAAGCTTCAAAAATAAAATTTTTAAAACAATATGGAACTAGAGCTAAAAGACCATCTAGTAAATATGGAAAAGAATTGAACAGCAAATTGGACCATAACTATGAATTCTACGTAAAAAAAAAAAAAAATAAAAAAAAAAAAAGTTATATGACCAATACAGAAAAGAAGGAACAAAATTCAACCGAGACCATTATATGGTACTATTCGAAAATTGCGTATCCGGTATCAAAGAAAACAGAGAAGAATTTTTAAAAAGAGGAGAAACACTCTGGAAAGAGTTTCAAGAAGAATACGAACCTTCATTAATTGAATATAATTTAATGATTCAAATATATTGTTTATCATATAAATTAGACAAAGCTATTCAAATTTGGAATCATACAAAATCCTTAAATATCGAAAGTTCTCAACAAACGTAAACACAAAAAATTAAATAATCTTTAAGTTATGGTGCATTAATCAGAGGTTGTGGATTAGTTGATGAAAAAGAAAAAGCGAAAGAAATTTTTGATGAAATGATGAAAGCAGGAATTTGTCCTCCAGAAATGGAGTTTGAAAAATTATACATTGGTTTAAAAAATTTATAAACAATCTTTTTTTTTATGCTAAATTATTTTCATCAAATACATCCAATTCACCTTCTTCTTCTTCTTGGTTATTTTCTTCTTCTGAAAAATCACCTAATTCATCATCACTTCCAAAAAGATCATTTTTCTTTTTTTCTTTTGATTTTTTGACAGAGGAATCAATCACCATTTCTCCAGGTATAATTTTTAATGATAATGCTACTTTTGCAATTTGATTTTCTAATAATTTTATCTTTGAACTTTTGATTGTTTTAATCAAACGATCTTCGTCATTATTTTCAAATGAATCTAATAAATCTTGAGCTATGTAATATTCATCTGATTGTCCATAACCTAAAGAACCTCTTTAAATGTTCATAAATCAATTTTTTTTTTTTTTACTCTAAATGTTTTTCTTGTACTTCTGTTGCTTTTACCCATTCATTACATTTCAAACTGAAAAAAAATGAATAGTTTATGATTTACTGGATGATTATCATTGATATAATTGCTTTATGAATGTTGTGTTTTTGTTCAAGTGCTTCAAAAGACTTTAATTGTTTTTCTAAATTTTCAATAACTTCATTAAAAAGACCTGCTTTAATTAAGTAAGCATTGAATGCCCTATATGTATCTGTAGCTAAATGATGTGAGTTATTCATGTTATATAAATCAATTGATTTTTTAAATAAACTAATTGCTTTTGTTTTTTCTTCAGATGGTAACAGACTTTTTTTTTGAATTTTCAATTTTTTTTTTATTTTTTACCCTGCTGCTTTTGATAATGTTTGACTTGCTTTATCAACTTTTCCGGCTTTCTAATGACATTGTTTTAATTTTTTTTTTTTTTTTACTTGGTATAATTCTGCTGCTTTTTCATAAAAATCACATGCTTCCGTGATTTTTTTTTGTTCTCTACAAACATTTCCAGCATCTTCGTAATTCTTTCCACCCATATATAAGCTATATAGGATTTGAGTACAAAAAATAAAATACCTTTTAGAATTTGAATATGCGTTTGCTGCTTTTGAATAACAATCTTTTGCTTGATCGAAATTTTTCAACTATTCTTAAGAGTTAAGTTTTTCTTACACTTCTGAACATTTGACCAGCTTTTCTATTTTTGAATGAATTTTATTTTATTTTTTTACTCATATTTTGTAGCAGCTTCATCATAGTTTGGTTTCCATTTAAATATGGAAGTTGACATATCACTATCAGCTTCCTTTTTCAATTCAAACGCTTTTTTTTCTGTCATTCTTCAACAAAACCTCAAGTTGAATACTCCAATCAGATTTGATTTTAACCTGGATCTGCTAAACAAAATGAAAAAAGAACCAGTGGCGAAAATACCTGAAAGTGATAAAATAAAACATCCAAAAGCCTTCATGGTGTATCATGTGGCACTACAAACAATGAAGTTTGGAAGTATAGCCAGTTTAATGGCTTCTCCTGCTCTTTTTTATTTCAAAAAAATTCCAATAGTGAAAACAAGTAAGACAGGTTCTTAAATGTTACATAAATAGTGGATGTTGGTGGAAAGGTTCTCATGTTATTTTCTATTCCAATTTTTTTTTCAAAAGCAAAAGATTTTGGTGAAGATGAATTTGATGGTAATCATGTTTTGTTTTTTCATATTCAATAGATCGTGCATTTAGAGCTTATCATAACAAAATGGTGTCTGGTAGTGATAAATTTGCGCTTGGAGGAGTTTTATTGTCAATGCCGTTGATGTATCTCACAAAAAAAAGATTAACAGGTGCTTTTGAGTTGGGATTAGCTCTTGGAACCATGTCTTATTTTGTTAAGAGCAAATTATTTGATGAATGATCAAATTGTCAACGTTAATTTCGGAGAATTATTTACCAATAAGATCGTCGATTCAGATTGGAAGTGGTTCCAAACCCCATATCCAATCATATAAATAAAAGCTGTGATTGGAGGATGAATGAAAACAACAAAACGACAAACATGATGAAGAGTCTTAAAAACACAAGCACATTTATGGGTAGTTTATTCCAAGAGCCACAAAAAGAAAATCAAAAAGATGGAATTGCAATTGTTGGACTTGAAGAACACATTACATCATTCAGATATCTGTTCAATTCAATTTACAGAAAACAACAAATTATAAATTTCAATGAAGAATACCACTATAGTTTGTCAATTTATCAAATTAACATTTCTTAGATGAATGCTTCTCTCTTGCTTGTTTGAATAGAAAAAAAAAAATCAGAACTGCTTATGCCAAAACACCTGAACATTTGTTCTTTCTTATTCCGTAAGACATCATTTTTTGTCAAATTAATCATTTAGAAATGCAATTGGAATTGTAATTTTATGTCAACCTTCAAATAGTTCAAGTGTTGAATTCATGAGAAGTTGTTTGCTTGAATTGAGTTCATATCAGGAATTTGATAAATCAACACCTATACTAATATTGTGTGAAGAAAATAGTCTCAAAGATGTAAATTATGTGAATAAATTGAAAAAGAAAGTTGAAGCTAAACACAATGTGACATTTGGAAGAATGGATTTCAAAACATTAAACAAAGAAAAAACGATGACATCAAATATCTCTCGTTGGTTGATAAATTTTAAATAAAGAAATATTCGTTGACAAATGTATGAACCTTGACATTTCAAATTTGAGGTAAATCTGTGAATTTTGTTCCGATTGGTTGGTTGTACTCAAGAAAAATGAAGAAAAAAGAAGTAGCAAAAATTCCAGAATCAGAAAAAATTAAAAATCCAAAAATATACATAGCATCACATATTTTACTTGAAGCAGTTAAATATGGATCTTCTTTGAGTTTAATTTCTTCACCTTTTTTTTATTATTTGAAAAATATTCCAATTCTCAAAACTGGTGATAAAAATAAAAAAAAAATTAAAACAATATGATAGTTGAATATGGTGTAAAAATATCTGCTCTTGTTTCTGTACCTGTTTATTTATCAAAAGCTTATAAGTTCACAGAAGAAGATTTTGATGGTTTGATGAATTTCTTTTATTTTTTTTTAGACAGAGCATTTAGAATATATCACAATAAAATCATTCAAGATAGTGATAAATTTGCCATAATAACACCTTTTCTACTCGCTCCATTCATGTACAAAAACAGAAAAACTTTGAAAGGTGTTGCAGAACTAGGAATGGCAGTTGGCACAATTTCATGCTTTGCACTAAAGAAAATAATAGATTTTTAAAATAAAGAAAACAAAAATCAAACAAAAATTGAAGAAATGCATTTTTATTCATAGAAAAAAAATTGTTCTTCACCAGCAGTTGAAAGTGAATTTCCTGTTTTACATTCATGATCACAAGCCTTTGAAATCATTTTGTTAAGTTTTAACTTGTCAAAGATTTTTTTAGCAGGTTTGTATTTCGCCAAATGTGAGCATTTACACATAGTGTCACCAAAGTCTTCTTTTTTGATGTGTTCTCCAAAAAATTTGATATAGTGAACGTAGATGTTCTTGAATTTTGAGTAAATTTTTTTTCTCTTTGTGTCTTTTGAATGAGAAAATTCTCCCATTTTCTTTTGGATGTCATTGAATTTGTTGATTTGCTCAAGAAAATAATTTTTTAAGTATTCATTTTGTTTGAATCTTTTTTTTATTTTACCAGGACCATAATTCATGATGTCTTGAATGTCATGATTGACATCGTTTCTCCATTCTCCATTTTTTGCACAGTTTTTTTTGTAAGTGAAAAGGAGTTCTGCAACAATGATAAGAAATTGCCATGGATTGTTTTTTTTTCCACCAGACATAATACCTTCTCTGATTTTACCCCAGTCATCTTTTTTCAAATCCACTCCTTCAATCTCGTCTTTTGAAACTCTCTCTTTCAAGAGTTTCATGAGTTCACCAAGAAGTTCATTTGTCTTTTGAAAATCAGTTTTGATGAAAAATATAAACTTACATCACCATTGTCATTTTGCCATTTTCTTCTGATACAAGCTTTGAGATAAGCTTCTCCGAGAATTTTTCTTTCTTTTTCATTTTTTGCAACAGTTAAAATATCATGGTAGAAAATCCTTTTTCCACATTTACATTTTTGTTGACAAACATCTTTCCCTCCACAGTCAACTGTAGTGAGCTCTAAGTCAGCAGCATCTAAGATTGTTTCATCTTCTGAAGTTTCTTCATATTCAAGGGCGTTGACAGATACTGAGGCACATCTGATAGGTACACTTACAGATAAGTTCGCAAATGCAAATAAAAGCAGAATCAATAAACATTTATAACTGTTTTTGTTCATTTCCTAAAGTTGAGTTTGATTGGATATCGCAGATTTTTTGGTCAACCAATAAAGCTGAACCTTGGTTAATTTGGCAATTTTGTTGATGTTCCAATTTTTTGAAAAATGGAAGATTACTTGGACTGATACATTTTCCTAAAATAGGTTAAGTTCGATTAACACTAATTTTTTTCAATAGACTTTTTGGAATTCTGTGCTTGGTTGATGTGGTAGGTGATGTTGTGTGCAAAGTTGGAGAGGTTCTTATTGGTCGGAAGTTTATCGGAGATTTTTGAAATATCACTTTTTAAAGTTTATCATTTACCATCAGAAAAAATTTCCACTTCAATAACGATAAATTCCGCCAATCAAATAGATCAGTTCAATAATTTTGAACATGTTGAAGTTGACCAAACGAAAATTCTCCAAATCCGTTGGATCAATTACACATGGTTGGAAATTGAAAAAAACAGATTATATACCAGAATTCAAATTCAAATCTTATGAATTACAGCATGAAAAAACAGGTGCTGATTATTTTCACATTGAAACACAAGACAAAAACAATTTTTTCAGTATATCATTTACTACACCACCAAATGATTCAAAAGGAATACCACATGTATTAGAACATACAGCTTTATGTGGTTCGGAGAAATTTCCAGGTAAGAAAAGATGAAAAATTAAAACTTCAATTTTAGTCCGTGATCCGTTCTTCAATATGTTGAAAAGGAGTTTAAATACATATATGAATGCTTGGACATATAGTGGTTCGATTTTTATTTTTTTAATTTTTTCAAAACAAATCTAGATCATACAACTTATCCTTTTGCAAGTCAAAACGAAACAGATTTTTACAACTTATGTTCTGTTTATTTAGATGCTACTCTGAAACCAAAATTAACAGAAAATGATTTTAAACAAGAAGGACATCGTTTGGAGTTTGAAAAAATGGAAGATCCAACTTCACCTTTGATGTTAAAAGGGATTGTTTTTAATGAAATGAAAGGAGCTATGGGTGATTCAGCACAATATTTTGCAAGAAAATTACAACAATACATGTATCCGAATTCACCTTATGCATATAATTCAGGTGGTGATCCTGAAGAGGTTATCAAAATGAAATATGAAGATTTGAAGAATTTTCATTCAACATATTATCATCCAAGCAATTCAAAAATTTATACATATGGTGACTTACCTTTGGAAAAGCATTTAGAATTTACAGATAAAGTTATTTCTCAATTTGATTATAAAAAACATGATAATCCATTTAATGTAATAGAAAGACCTGAAAAAGATATGAAATTTTTCATCAAAGGACCACCTGAACAAAGTATTAACTTTTTTTTTTTTCACTAATTTTCTGTAGTTGTTAATGATGCTGAAAAACAAACAAAATTTGCAATTGGATATGTTTTAGAACCAAAAATTGATTCTTTTGAATCATTTGCTTTATCTTTTATGTTGGATTTAATGCTTGATGAACCAAGAGGTGTTTTCTATCAAAAATTAATAGATTCTGGAATTGCAACAGATTTCGTTCCTGGAACTGGATTTGATTCTGATATAAGTCAATTGAACTTTATTGTTGGTGTACAAGGAATTTCAAAAGATCAAGTAGAACTTGTTGAGAAAACAATTCAAGAGTGTTTTGAATTAGTATCAAAAGAAGGAATTGATCCTCAATTGGTTGAATCTGCTTTGCATCGTTATGAATTATCAATCAAGAAAAAATCACCTCACTTTGGTGTTAGTTCATGTTCTAGTGTAATTTCAAAATGGATTCATGGAGATAATCCAGTCCAAACTTTCTTTGCAAATCAAGTTTTTTTTTTGTTTTTGTATTCTAACGAAATTTTATTTGTAGAAAATTGAAAAATTGAATGAAGAGTTAAAGAACCCGGATTTCTTTCAAAATATGATTAAAAAACACTTTCTTCAAAATGTGAAAATTTCATTGCAAATGGAACCTGATGAAGAATTTGTTAAAAATCAAAATGAAATTGAAAAGAATTTTTTGAAAGATATTGTTTTGACAGATGAATTAAAAGAAAAACTCGTTAAAGAAGCAATTGAAATGAAAAATGAACAAGAAAAACAAGCAGGTAATATTTTCATTTTTCCAACTTTTTTGAAGATGTCTCTTGTTTACCAACTTTGAAAATTTCAGATATTGAAAGAGAAATTCCAGAAAAATTGAACATTAAACAATCATCAAACATTTATTTTAATGAACAAATTACAAATCAAATCAATACAGTTAAAATTCAAAACTTGATTCCAAATGATATCCCACAAGAACTACTTTCATATCTTCCTTTGTTTTCATATGTTCTCACAAAAATTGGAACTGAAAAAATGAATCATTTGGAATTAACAAATCAAATTGAATTGAATACAGCAGGTATTTCATCAACCATCAATATCATTCCTGATTTAACAAAATTCAATGATTTTAAAATGACATTGGATTTCAATTCATATTGTCTTGATAGAAAAACGGACAAGATGATTGAAATCATAACAGAAATCTTCTTAAGTCCAAAATTTTTAAATGATTTAGATTACTTAAAAAATTTGATTGATCAACTTTCAATGTATGAATCTAATTCAATTATGAGATCAGGAAGTAAATATGCAAAAATAAATGCATCTTCAAATTTATCAAATTCAAGTTTAATGGAAGAAAAATTTGAAGGAATTTCAAGTGTTCATTTTATCAACAATATTTCGTCAAATGAAAAAATTGAAGAAATTGCGGAAAAATTACAAAAAATTGCAACATTAATTTTGAGAAAAAATAATACAAGAGTTTTGTTGACTGCAGAAGCATCTCAGTATGATTCATTTTCAAAATCAGTCAACAACATATTTTTGAATTCTTTGAAAGATGAAAAAATCAAAGAATCAAAATTACCAGCTTTTGAATCAAAGAATTCAAAAAATTTCATCGGAATACCATCACAAGTGAATTTTTGTAGTCAATCACAAATTGGTGTTGAATACATGAATGATGATTTTCCAGTTGTTAATGTAGGAATAGTTTTGTTCAAATTAACTTTTTTAGTTGGTTTCAAAGATTATCAGTTCATCATACTTACATGCAGAAATTCGTGAAAAGGGAGGAGCATATGGCTCTGGTGCTTCAATTGGATTAAACGGACTTTTCTCATACACAAGTTATAGAGACCCAAATGTCACAAGTTTGACTTTAAATATTTTTTAACACTTTCAATAGATACCTTGGATGTTTTTAAAAAATCTGCTGATTGGATGATGAATCATGAAATTACTGATAAAGAATTGAATGAGGCAAAATTTTTAGTTTTTCAAGATTTAGATTCACCTGTTTCACCTGCAGCAAAAGCATACTCAAATTTTGTTTATGGATTTGATGATGAATTCAAACAAAAAAGAAGAAATATTTTACTAGATTGTGAAAAAAAAGATTTGATTAGAGTTTGTGAAAAATATTTAGTCAATCCAAAACTCACATCAATTTCTGTATTAGGTTCAAAAGACGAAATTCCTGAAATTATTAAAGAATCAAATGAATGGAATAAACATTAGATTCTTTATTAGTACTCTTATTGAACTTCAATTCCACTCCCTTTAATTTCATTCTCTTTCTTTTTGTTTTGTAATTGTTGAAGCCACATTGGAACTGGAGGTTGTTTTCCATCTGGACAATCAACTTGAATAGAAGGAAGTATTTTCTTGCCATCTTTTGCTTTAGCTGTATACATTATTCCTGTTCTAAGAACATATTTCACTCCTGAAGTAATTTCAGTCCCTGAATGAACAGTTGAATTAATGTTGAAAATTGTTGATTTTCCTGTTTTTTTTTCTATTTTAATGTGATTTCCCTCTTTCAAAATGTTGTAAAATTTTGTTTCACCACCTTCATAATCATCATTCAAATAGATCAAAATAGTGTACATTGTGTAACATGAGCCCAAGATTTTCTTCATATTTTCATCTCTTTCATCATAACTCCCATCAAGATGAGGTCTGAAAAAATCTCCTTTTTTGTATTTCAAAATTCTTAGAACTTCATCACATTTGACTTTCTTTCTTCCATCTGATAATTCATCTGGGAATAAGTTTTTAATTTTGTTAAAGATTTTTGTTGAAAACTGTGAATCAAATTTTTCACACATGTAACTTGTTCGAATTTGAACATCTTTGAGGTTTCGATAATCTTCAAGACTTTCAGCAGTTAATTTATTTTCTTTTATTGTTTCTGTTATCGTTTTGAATCCTTGTTCTTCTGCATATTTGATCAGTTCAGAACATTCTTCTTTTGGTATTAAATCTTCAATTGTCCAGAGTTGATTATTGGAAATTGTGTTGATATTTACTGTGTTCATGTTTGTTTTTTGCAAACAGATGCTAGAATTTTATAGAACAATTCTTCAAGTTGAGACTATTTTTAGTTTTACTTTGAAGGATGGATTTTATTGGTCAACTTGGTTCATTTTTTTTCTTTGATTTATCAAAGAATTTTTATTCTTTTTTAAATACATGATTGCATTGTAAACAACTCTGTTGATCATTTTTTAATGCAGGAATACCACAATTTGAACAAATTAAATTTTCTTTTGGTGTTTCGATGTCTAATTCAAGATCACTTAAACTCAAATCATCAATATTAAAATCATCATCCACGTCATCTGTTTTTTCACCTTCTCTTGGTCCAGAGTAAAATACATTATCCAAGTGGCAACTGGGACATTTAGGGTCTCTTCTGGTTACAGTTTGTCTACAGCGTCCACAGGTTTCTTCTGCATTCATTATGAATTCATTCATTTTTTTGTTATAAGCCTCTTGTTCTTCAGGTGTACGTGTTGAGCTCATTTAATATTTTGACCAATGAAAAAAAAAACAACAAAAACGCACTAATTCTATTCTCTTTCTTCACTTCAACAATGAATTTCTAAATAGGGAATTCATCAACCCAAAAAAAAATGTCAACGTTAGTTTTAAGTGACTGATGTCATTGGTCAACTTCATCAACCAACCAAATCACTCAAAGTTTTTGTAACGAACTTTTCTTCACTGATAAATACCATTGGCTTATTTCATTTTCAAGCGCGTAAAATAACGAAAAAAACAACAAACTATGTCAGCTAAACCATTCTCATCAAAGAAAACAAATGTAAAATCAACACCAAAAACAAACTCTTTATCAAAAAGGTAACTAAATACAAACTAAAGTTTTCGCAAGACTTCAATCAGAATTAATGTCGTTAATGATGTCCAAGACACCAGGTATTTCAGCATTTCCTGAAGGAGATAACATGATGTGCTGGACAGCATCAATTCAAGGAATCGAAGATACACCATACGCCGATCAAACATACAAATTAAGCATTAAGTTTCCAGTACGCATCGTTTCTGTTCGTTCTAAATTCTAATAGGATAATTACCCATTTTCAGCTCCTAAAGTTTGCTTTACTCATGTAATCTACCATCCTAACGTTGATACAAGCGGAAATATTTGTCTTGATATCCTTAAAGAAAAATGGTCTGCTGTATATAATGTTAGAACCATTTTATTATCAATTCAAAGTTTACTTGGAGAACCAAATAATGAATCTCCATTAAATGCTCAAGCTGCAATGTTATGGGACAACCAAACAGGTATGTTCATTATATGTCATTTTTAACATTTATAGAATTTGTAAAAGTAGTCAAAAAAAAATATGAAGAAAATAAATAAACTTCAAATTTTCATTTACCACCAAAAAACACTTTTGTTTTTTTTATCCAATAACAATGTTTTCGAAAATCATCTCCGCATTGGTAGCTATTGCTTTTTCGTTTGCATTTGTTTTACAACTACCAACACTTCAACCTGTTAATTGAAAGGATGGGTTGTTGATGTTGAAAAAGTTAGAATAACTCCAAACAAGTTGTTGGAAAAAACAAAATTGTTTAATCTTGGTATTTTTTTTTTTAACTTTTGATTTTCAGGCGAACACTTCGGTCCAGAAACAGTCCATGTTGATCCTACTGGCAATTACATTGTGACTTTAACTGCGAAAAATATTCTAAAAATTAACATCAAAACAAAAGAAATAAACAAGTTCTCAAGATCCAACTGGAAGAGTTTTAAAATACTCACCAAAAACGAAAAAAACAGAAATTATCATGAAAAACCTTCAATTCGCAAATGGTATCACTTTATCAAAAAATGATGATTATTTTCTTGTTGTTGAAACTGGAAAATACAAAATTTTAAAATATTGGTTGAAAGGTGAAAATAAAGGTAAAACAGAGGTATTTGCATTTTGTCCAGGTTTTTGTGATAATATTTCAGTTTCACAAGACAGAAAAACATTTTGGGTTGGAGTTCCAACAGCAAGGAGTGATTTTTATGATACAATCCACAATGTTCCATGGATAAAAAAATTTATGTTATCACTTCCACCTAGTTTCTTATCTCTCTCTGATGATGGGTTGATTATTCAATTGGACGAACAAGGAAACATGATAAAGGTATTAAATGATAAAGAAGGAAATACGATAAGAAATATCAATTCAGTAAATGAATACGAAGGAAAATTGTATCTGGGAAATGTCAAATCAAATAAATTTGGAATATATGATTTGACAAATTAATTTGTTAAACAATATCAAATTTATTTTTGAATAAAAACCTTTTTTTGGAGAATATTGAAATTAATCCAGTGCAGTTCTCAACCTGGAAATATTAATAGAATCTGATTTGTTAATTTGTTTTCTTTAATTTTCATTGGTTCCGTAAATAAAGCAAGATACACTCCGCACAAATGTATGACAGGTCGCCCTTGATTGTTTTATTGATAGTCACTGTATTCCATTCAGTACATGGACTTAACACTTTCATGGAAGCTCAAGGTTCAAAGAGTTTCAAGAAGGTTTCATTGTTTGGAACAAAATTAACCCTCACTGCTGAAAAAACACAGTTGATCAACAAAGAAGATTCAAATTTTGCTTTTTATTATTGGGTAAAAAATAAAAAATCATTTTTAAAACAAATTCAGACGCTTGTTGGAGATGGTTCAATAACTTTTAAATTAGAAAGCAATCAAGAATCAGGTTGTAACTTTTACACAAAAAGTGAAGAAACACTCACAGGATTGATGGTTTTTTTTTTTTTTTTTTTTATTGTTGTACAAGATTTTTAATTCTACTCCTCATGAAAAACGAACAAATACAGCACAAGTAGGTTTTAAAATTCAGAGAGGAAATGTGTATTTGTTCAACAAACTTTCAAAAAATGAACAAAACATTATTCAAACTCCAAAAACAGTCAAATGTAATTCAGGATTTTACAAGTAAAACCAAATCTACATATTTTTAAAACTTGATATTTAGGTTAGAAATTATTGGATCCAGTTTCACTGCTTATTTTTCAAAAGACGAAGTTTCATGGAGTAAAATAGGAGAGTCTATGGTAAATACTGCTATAAGAACTACAGTAATTTTTTTTTTATTTATTTTTCAATTAGAATCTTGGAATGATACTGAAATCAGGTGAAGAAACTGAACAAACAGTTCAGTTTTCAAATATCAAGTTTTATAATTTCAAAAAAACTACAGGATGCTCTTACAATCAATATTACTCAGTTGAGTCAGAAAATCCAGGTTGTAAATATATCAATTTTGAAGTTGTCCCAAAACTTGAATTTGATGTGCTTCAATTGCTATCTTATTGTTTTGGAAAGAATTCTTCAGACCCAGAAGTTTGTTCAAAAAATGGAGGATGTGTTGGAACAGATACTTGTAATTGCAATACTGGCTATGTAGGAAATGAATGTCAATTTCCAACACCTTTTCCAAATCCATATACATTGCCAATGGGAGAAATAAATGCGCAATATTATGAATGGGATCCAATAACAACAACATTTAAAATGACAATTACTTCAGGGAATGATATTTATTTTATCTTTCCAGTTTGTATTGCACAAGGTTGTAGATTGTATAGGTTGATTTTAAATGGATGGAGCAACAAAAGAGCTGAATTTTACCAAACTCAATTTGGAGCTGGGTTGGTGATTCCAAATCCATCACCTTTGGTTGCACTTGAAAATTTAAAACCTTTAACAGGAAATGATAAAGTTTGGATGTCCTTCAATAAAAATAATTTCACCATTGGATATGGAGATGTTGTTGGAAATGACACTTTATTAAACTATCCATTAACTAATTTTCAGAAACCAAATTATGTTGGTGTTGTAGGTTTTATCAGTACAGTAGTGTTTAATGATGCATATTTTGAAGAGACATTGTTATTTTGTAATGGAAAAAATGCTTCCGATCCGTTAGTCTGTTCTTCAAGAGGAATTTGTAATAATACTGAGACTTGCTTTTGTTTTGTTGGATTTAGCGGAATTAATTGTGAATTGACAACTTGTTATGGTGTAATTTCATCAAATTCTTCAACTTGTTCTGGAAACGGTACTTGTATATCTCCAGACAATTGCATTTGTAATTCACGCCGCACTGGATTTAATTGTCAATATGTTTCATTGAATGACGGTATTTTTAATGTTACCAAGAATAACACTGATATTCAGTATCATGAATGGAGTGGTAGTTCAAAGAGATACGCATTAAAGTTCACTGTTGTTACAGGAAATGATTTATATTTCACTTTTCCAACATGCTTAGAAAAGGGTTGCTCCTTTTATAGATTTATTTTAAATGGTTGGTCCAATTCACAAAGCAAATTAACAAATGGTACATTTCTTCAAGATAGAAACATAGATAATCTTTCCTTGACAACTAAACTATGGATAAACACAAATCCATTGACCTCCAATACTACATTTTGGTTAGCTTTTCTTAGAGGTTCATTTAAAGTTGGATATGGTGAAACTGTTGGAGATCAAATTTTTTTTAATGCTCCAATGGGAGAACTATTTTTTCCTAATTTCATTGGTTTATCTCAAAATGGAGCTGTAGCTGATGTGTTTGTAAAAGACGTATATTTTGAAGAAATGACACCAATTTGTAATGGAACTAACCATACAGATCCAATGGTTTGTTTATCAAGAGGATATTGTGATTATTATGATACTTGTATCTGCCAAACTGGTTACTCAGGAAATTTATGTCAATTATCTAATTGTTTTGGAAAAAATGCAACCGACTCTAATATTTGTTCTGGTAAAGGTACTTGTGTTGATATTGACAAATGCTCTTGTGTTACTGGAAATGTAGGATTGGATTGTAGTGTTCCAACATGCTTTGGAAATAATGCAACTTCTTATGGAGTATGTTCCAACAATGGTAATTGTACTGCTGTTGATACTTGCAATTGTAATAATTCGTTTCTTGGAAATAATTGTCAATATGCTTCGTACTTCCCAAATCCATATACTTTGGTTTTAAGACAGAACAATGCTGAATACTTTGATTGGGAACTAGGCTCTGAAAAAACAGCGTTTAAGTTTACTGTTGCTCAAGGAAATGACATATATATCATGTTTCCAAATTGCATGACAAAGTCATGTCTATTATATAGAGTGGTTGTAAATGGGTGGAGTGATTCGTCTACTAGAATGGTATTAGGTAATTATTCGGATAATAATCAAGCAATTAATCGCATTGATTTACTACAATCAGTTAGTGTACCTTCTTTAACAGTTGGCACAAAATTATGGATGTATTTTGCAAAACCTCGATTTTGGATTGGGTATGGAGAAGTAATCGGAAAAGATGTGATGTTTAATGTTTCCCTTCCACATTTTTTTTATCCACAAAAAGTTGGTTTATCACACTATGAATTCACATTTCCAAAAGCCATCATCAAAGATGTCCATTTTGAGAAATTGATTCCAATTTGTAATGAAAAAAACAACACAGACCCAACAGTTTGCTCATCGAGAGGTGTTTGCGATTTCACTGACACCTGTATTTGTGAGTCTGGATTCACTGGAAATGATTGTGAATTGAATGTTTGTGGAGGAAAAAATCAATCAGATTCTACTGTTTGTTCTGGTCGTGGAATATGTTCATCTCCGAATAATTGTACGTGTGAATCAGAATACTTTGGAGAAAATTGCTATGGTAGTTTTTGCTTTGGTATCAACTCTACAAATTCTTCAGTTTGTTCTGGAAATGGGACATGCGTTGCTCTTGACAATTGTAGTTGTAATCATGGCTACACAGGATATCTTTGTGACTTTTTAAATTGCAATGGAAAAAATGTATCTGATCCTGAAGTTTGTTCTGGAAATGGAACTTGTGTCTCAGTAGACAACTGTACATGTAACAACGGTTATTTGGGAAACAATTGTGAATCTCACACTTGTAGTGGGGTTATATATAATAATACAACAGTTTGTTCTGGAAATGGAATGTGTATTGGTTATAATAAATGCCTCTGCAAATCTGGATATACTGGACTTAATTGTGATTTACCAATTTGTTTTGGAAATCATTCAACAGATGCATGCTCTGGCAATGGTATCTGTAAATCACCTGATAATTGTGTTTGTAATTCAAATTTTTCTGGACAAACATGTGAATTATTTTATTGCTTTGGAATATCATCAAAAAATTCAGCGGCATGCTCAGCTCATGGAAAATGTATCTCACCCAATAACTGTTTTTGTGCTGAGTCATATTCAGGAAATCAATGTGAGTTCACTTCTTGTTATGGAAAAAATTCTTCAGACATAAATACCTGCATGAATGGCACATGTATTTCAGAGAACAATTGTTCTTGTTCAGAAGGATACTTTGGAGATCAATGTCAACTTTGGCAATGCAAAGGAATTTATTCAAACGATTCAACAGTTTGTTCCGGTCATGGGATATGTAGTTCACCAGAATCTTGTGTATGTGAACGTGGATTTTTTGGTTCAATCTGTGAATCAAGGGTTCCACTTATTTGTTATGGAAAACAAGAAAATGATGCGACAGTTTGCTCTGGAAAAGGAAAATGTGTTGGTGCTGATGTCTGTCAATGTGATGAGTTTTATGCTGGCACTGAATGTCAAGGTTATTACTGTTTTGATAAATTGAACACAAACCCAGGTGTTTGTTCATTTTTTGGAACTTGCACATCTCCAAATCAATGTACATGTATTCCAGGGTATGTTGGAGATGAATGTGACAAAACAACTTGTTTTGGAAAATCATCTTCAGATCCAACTGTATGCTCGTCAAATGGAGCTTGTGTTGGTCCAAACAAATGTATCTGTCGGGAAAAGAATGTTGATGCACAATGTAATAAATTGAATACTACTGTAACTGTTCCTCCAACACCAGTACCTTCTTGTGTTGTGATTAAAAATGAATTTTTAAAATACTACAAAGATGGTAATCATTTTGTTCAACAATAACATTTGAAAATAGAAAACACTTTTATCCTGGAACCTTTTATTTGTGATATTGACAGTGGCTGGGCAGGAATTTCGTTTCATTTGAAAGATGGAATTTCAACTGCGAAGTTTATGGTTGTTGCATTTTATGACTCAAAACAACTCAGAATTGTAGAATTGGATGACCATAAGGATTTCAAAACGAAAGAGTATTCAACTCTCGGTTTATTGTTACCGAAAGATGATGAAATTGAAGATTCAAAATTTGAAAATAAGAGAAGATTCATCATTAAAGTGTATGATAATTCAATTGAGAAATTTGATCATATCACAGTCGCTTGCTCAAAAAATAGACCAACAATGAACTTTACATCTTTTCCAAGACATTCAATCATTTCCACAAAGGAATTTAGTATATCAAAAGGAAAATCAAATTGTGATGATTATATCATTCAAGAATTTTCAAAGAATTTATCTGATACATCTGCTGTTTATTGGTTGATAGAATTATCAATTTATATAATCATATTATTTTTATTAATGGCATTTTCAAGAAATGAACCTTTGAAATCAAGAGGTTTCATTCCATATCTGGCAGTTTTGGCAAGATATTTTGCAACAATTCCATCAATTCAACATTTCTTCTTTGATTTAGAATGGAGATCAAAAAATTCATGTATTTTTCAAATAATGTTAGTAGAGAATTTCTTATCAACCACATTTTTAATTTTACCATTATGTTATTTAAGATACATGTTATTAATCAACTTAAACAAAGAAAAACAGAATATCAGCGAAGAAAACAAGAATTCATTGTATTACAAATTATTTTTACTGGTCAAATTTTTAGTCAAACCTTTCACTTCAATTGTGTTGATTGTTGTTTTTTGGATTCTTGTGACATGTCAAGATTTGATTATTTTATTAGTTTTCCCACCTTATGTCGCAAATTGTTCAACAGCAAAATCATTTACAATATATATCCTTCATTTTGGAATCAATATCACAATCATTGTGTTCTTATTAAGTATTGGATTCATTGATATTCTATTTGCTATTAATCATTCAATAACACAAGCAAAAAGAGAAAAATATCGTAGATTCTTTATTTGGAAAACTATAAAAGAACAATTCACTAATTTTTATATCACAAATGATCCATTTTTGTTTCGTTCAGAGCAATTACTTGGAATTGTTTTTTTTGTATTTTTTATTATCATTGAAATCTTAAATTTTACTTTTTTGATTCCAACTAAAAATGAATTTACATTTTACTTTTGGGACAATGCATTATTATTTGGAAAGAGTTTAAGACTTTATTTGTTGTTGTTTTCTCAAGCAATATTACCATTATTTATTACTATCGTCAATTTAGTCATCCGTAGAATTCGATCAAAAAATAAACGCAAAGTGAATTTAGATCTCTTAGACGCAAAATTAGAAAATCGTGAACTTTTTGATCTTTTTCTGGAATTTGCAAAACTTGAATGGTCTCAAGAAAATGCATTTGCTTACAGAGATATTAAGAAATATCAAAGAACTAAATCAAAAGAAAAAAGAGAAAAATTGGCATTTGACATTTATTATCAATATTTTAATGGTGACTTATCACCATTGGAAGTTAATATTGATAAGAATTCTTGTAATCAATTGTGGAATGAAATCAATTCACCAAAATGTGATTTTTCTGATGATGTTTTTGAAAATGCGATGAAAACTGTGAAAGTGAATATATCTGATACTTGGAGTAGATTTATTATTTCTACAACTTATCACGTTTATTTATCAAATGAAAATTTATTTGAAAAGGAATTATTAGAAATGAAATAAACTTTGAAATATAATTAATTTATCAGAAAAACAGTTTTGCATTTGTTACAGAAAAAATCACCAAGAAAATACTCCTTTATGAACTCACCAATCACCCAGAAATTTTGTTTGGAATGCTCTAAAATGGGTTTGTCCAATTGGAAAATTTGTTCGTTACTCAATGATCAAAATAGTGATTTTGTTCGCTCTCACTTGCTTTGCTTCTGCAAATATTCCAGCTGCTTCTTGCTCCACTGCTCCACTTTATTCTTTGGATGCATTGGAAATCCAACAAACAACATCGGATGGATGTGAAGATAAAATTGTATGTCAACTAAACTGCCTAGCATTAAACAATACCATTTTCACTAACTATAACTTCACCCCATTTCTTGATTTAACTTTATTCTACTCTCAAAACAACGTTACCAGAGAAACTTATGATTTTGCTTGTTTAACTCGAGTGTTTTCAGAAGGATTTACTGACTGGAGTGATTTGGCATCAATTCTATTCCGTAACATAGTTTCAAATTATACAAATAATACTGACACATCTTTTTTATCATATAAATGTCCAGATATATCTAAACAATTTCCAGACATGAAACATAGAACACTGCAATCACTTTTACAACTTGGCTTATCGTATGGAGAGGTTTCCGAATGTTTTAATAATTTTGATGAATTTTATTGGCAATGGGCAGTAAAAAACCTTACAGAACCAGAATTCCAAACTGAACTTCAAGTGATGAACGCGATTCTATACTACAAAGATGCTTTCCCTGGGTTTCAAAAGTTGTGTGTTGGAAAACTTTCAAATTCAAATTTAACAGGAAATGAATTAAAAACAAGAGTAGAAACTTTGCTCCATGACTTTGAACAGGAACAACTTCTTCTTTCTGACAAACAAAATCTCAAAGAAAAAGAACACAATTCAATGTACAATTATTTTGAAGCAGAAGCTGCATTAATTGATGATGGAAAGAACAGTACAATATTTCCCATTTACAGAAAATTTGTTGATTTATTTGTATCAGAGTCATTGCCTGTTGAAAATAGAAGATATTGTGGATGTTCCAACTTTGTAAGACTCAATGACTTTTTAATTTTGGATTTTAATCAAACACAAACAAATGATTCATACCCCTCAATTACAACTTGGGAAAATATTAAATTGCTATCAAATTTTACAAGATTGCTGAATTCCATTTGTACATCTGGTTACTATAACTATTCCACTCCTCAAACTTCACCAAATCCTCAATACTCACCGCAAAATTCGCCATCTGCTTCTTATATTCCTAAAAGTTCAAATTCACCAATAGTTTCAAAGGCACCCCAATCATCACAAAATCCTCTGAATTCACCAGTCAACTCACCAAACCCACCATCAAGCTCAAGAGGACCAAATGCTTCACCATCAATTTCTTTTATCCCTTGTAAATCTGATGCTCCTCACTATTCTTATGAACCTAAAATCTCAAATTCAGCTATTTTATCGCCTCAAAAAACTGTATCCCCAAGATATACAACCCAAAATCCAATTGCATCAAAAACATCAACAATTAAAATGTCACTCACGGCAATGTTTGTTGTGATTTGGTTTTCATTGTTCATAACCTGAATAAAATAATAAAAGTATTTGTTTCATACATTTGATGTTGAAGCAGTATTCATTTATCAGAAAAAGTTTTGCGTTTGAACAGAAAATCAAGAAAATACTCTTTTAGACTCACCAATCATGACCAGAAGTTTGGAATGTTCTAAAATTTCCAGAAATTCTTTAGAAAATGAATACTCCTTTGTTGTTTGCCTGTATTGCTGACTTGTTCATCAGTTTTTTTCAGAATTCACAGCATGTAAGTTATTTTTGAACCGTTCGAACGACCAATCAGCACCGTTTTGCTTCACAAAAAAATGAAAACACTTTTTCTGCTGTTCACCCTATTTTTATTGACATATGCAAATATACCTTCAGCATCTTGTTCCATTGCGTCAACACTAGGTTTAGATCTGCTTGAAATTAAACAAGGAAAAGATGGTTGTGAAGACAAAGTTGTTTGCAAACTCAACTGTCAAGCATTAAGCGCTGGATACACTTACAAAAACTACAATTTCACACCTTTTCTTGATCTTACAACTTTTTATACTCAAAATAATGTCTCACGAAACTCATACGACTTTGCTTGTTTAACTCGTGTTTTTACTGTAGGAATCGCTGATTGGAGCGATGTATCTTCTATATTGTTCCGCAGTTTAGTTTTCAATTACACAAATAATTCAGATACAACTTTTTTTGTTCAAAATTGTCCGGCCATTCATCAATTGTTTCCTGACATGAAACAAAGAGAACCACTTTCACTGTTACATCAAGGAATCTCTTTTGATAATATTTCAGCATGTTTTAATAACTTTGACGAACGTTATTGGGAATGGGCTACAAAGAATCTTACAGAAGACAAAAACCAAGTTGAAATTGATGTTATGAACGCAATTTTATATTATAAAGATGCATTTCCAGGTTTTCAAAAACTATGTATTGAACAATTTTCAAACACAAATTTGACAGGTGATTCTTTGAAAGCAAAATTAGAAATTTTACTTCATAAATTTGAACAGGATCAATTGGATGTTGGAAAGAATCAAACCAAGCAAGAACTTGAACACAACTCTATGTATCAATATTTTGAATCATACAACGACCTGGTTCAAAATGGTCACAACAACAGCATCTTTCCAATATATCGAAAATTTGTTGATTTGTTTGTCAGTGGATCATTGGTTGTTGAAAACAGAAGATATTGTGGCTGCTCAAACTTTGAAAGACTCAATGAATTTTTGATTTCAGATTTTAATCAAACTACGACAGATGATTCATATCCTTCAATTACAACCAAAGAAAATATTCAAACTCTCACCAATTTCACCAATTTTATGATTTCTATTTGCAATGCTGGTTACTATAATTATACTCCTCCTTATACTTCACCGAATCCACAATATTCACCTAGAATATCTCCAGGATTGTCACCATCAAATTCACCAGTATCATCATCTGCTCCAAAGTATTCTAAACTACCTCAAAGTTCAAATTCACCAATTGCTTCCAATACTCCATCAAATTCACCTTCAACTTCGCTGATGTCTCCTTCATATTCACCAACAATTTCACCACAAACGTCAAACCCTCAAACTTCAAACAAACCACAAACATCACCAAATACTACCTCAAGAGTCTCAATTTATCCTTCAATTTCAATATTTTTCATACTTGTTTTTCTTTTAAATTAAAATACAATTTTTCTTGTTTCAACAAAACAATGCAATTTCTTTTTTAATAGCTGGATGTTCTACCAATCATATCAATTTTATTTTTCACAACACAAACATGTCCATAAACACATTGTTAGCAGGTGGAAGTAGTGGAAAAGGAGACGTCCCAAAGAAAAAAGTCCTTAGAAATGACGAACCAAATTTCAAACTCGACCCAAATGTTGAACCATCTTTTTGGTCTGACAGAAACAAAGGAAAAATAAAAGTCAACCTTGAACCAACTGAAATTACCATCTACAAACTAAAACCAAAAGAACTATTAACTGGTTTCATTAAAGAAGAAAAGTATATTGGCGATGTTGTTAACGACAAAAGAGAAGGAAAAGGAAAAATGGAATTTGAAAATGGTGGTAAGAAAAAAAAGATACTTTTTTAATATATATTCTATAGATGTATATGAAGGTGATTGGAAAAATGATGAAGCTCATGGAAAGGGTGTTTTCATTTTTTTTGATACAACAAAACATACAGGTGAATTTCAACATAATCAAATGGAAGGAGAAGGTGAAAGAGAATATCCAAATGGTGATAAATTTACTGGAACTGTATTTTTTAATTCAATTTTTTAACTTTTTCAAGTTTTCAAAAAACAAAAGAGTGAAAGGAAAATATTTATGGTCAAATGGTGGTAGGAAAAAATTAAAAAAAAATTGACAATATTTGATAGATGTATATGATGGAGAATGGAATGATGAAGAAATTAACGGCTCAGGTGTCTTTCAATCAAAAAAAGGAACTCATTATTCAGGTGAATGGAAAACTGGTGTGAAACATGGAAAAGGAACATTAAAAAACTCAGAAGGTACTTATATTGGTGATTTTGTTGAAGGAAAAAAGTACTCTAAAAAATGAAATTAAACATTATTTAGGCATGGAAATGGCGAATACATTGATCTTGAAGGAAATAAATACATTGGAAATTTTGAAAATAATGAAATTCATGGAGAAGGTGAATATCATTGGACTGATGGATCTGTGTATAAAGGACCATTTATCCATGGAAAATTTGAAGGAAAAGGTGTATTAACATCCCCAAATACAATTTTTACAGGAGAATTTTCAATCAGTGAAATGAATGGAATTGGTGAAATGATTTGGAAAGAAGGCTCCAAAAAGTACATTGGTGAATTTAAAGACAATCAAAGACATGGTACAGGTACATTCTACTATGAAAATGGAAATGTTTATGAAGGACAATGGGAAGATGGAAGAAGAAATGGTCAAGGAACATTGACAAAAAAAGAAGGATCTGTTAAAAAAGGTATTTGGGAAGATGACAAATTAGTAATAGATGAAACTCCTTCAACAGGAAGAAGAAAAAAGAAAAAATAAAAACTTGTACTTATTGGATTGATTGTCCTGCTTTGTCTGAATGTTCATGATTGACATCACGATGATGAGCTTCATCTGCTCTCACAACTAAAACTACATCACGTAAAGTTGAATCAGGTGCTAAATTCCAATCTATTGAATATTGTAAAAGTGTATTCAGTACTTACATTTTTTTGCTATTTCTGGAGCTGGTTGATTTTTGATCTTTCCATTGTCAATTGCTTCTAAGAAATAAGTGTATTGACGAACAGCTTCTTCTTCTAAATACCCAACCATTCTATGAGCTGTTTTTGGACTGAACACATAAAAGAAAGTGTAAAATGGAATGAAAGCAGCTTGAGCTAAAACAACTAAAACTCTTTCAAAGAAAGTTGGACTGACGAATTGCATCCAAACTAATAAGTGCATTCTTTCGTTTTCTGCTTCTTCTAATAAAGTTGAAATCCAGCCATAATCTCTGTGCATTCTTCTTAAGCTTGTGAAATGTCTTAAAACCCCAGCGACTAAAAAAAAGTAAAGAAATATTAAAATCCTAACTCATTGGTGGGACTGCTGCAACAGTTTCAAGTACTACAGCGTGGTGACTGTACTTATCTCTGAAAACTAAGTGTACCACTTGTCTTAACACTAACATTGTCCAATAAGCAATTTTATCTCCAAAAGATTTTGGAACAACATGGTCATCAATCTTTATGTTTTCTACTAATTTTGTGTCTGTGTATGGTGGTTTTGGATATTCATCTTTTTCCAGAAGTGATACTGGAGTGTGGTTTTCGAGGTAGTGGTCTTTTACTGATAATTTCTTATCAACAAATTTCAATAAAGAAGCATGGAAGCCCCTGTGGATTTTTGTTTGAGCAATTGAGCGCTTGTGAAAATTCTTCAACATTTTTAGTTGGTGGTTGTTCAACCAATAGGATTTTTTATGGAGGAAAAACTTCAAAATTGAAGTATATACCAACGAGAATAAAAAACAAACCATAAACCAAACCTAAAAAAAAAACATTCTATTTGGAGAATGGTTTTCATTGGTTTCATTGTTTCCAAAATGGTACATGAAATAGATTTGTTGATCTCAATAATATTGCGTTTTCACACCAAGTTGGTGATATATGGGTGAAAAAAATTTGGCTAATTTGGTGTGAAAACACAATACCTTTATTCAAAAAAATTTGGAATCTTGATCAAGGAATAATTTGATAAAATTCATAACTGCTTTTTTTTCATAAACATTTTTTAAATCTTCAATTGGTGCTCTGACCAATACACTACTGAATAAAAAGCTAATTTCATCCAAATCCAATTTTTTGTTGTTATCTAACAATTCTTTCAAAAATGCAACAATGTACTGAAAACAATTATAATGAATTGGTGGTAATTTTGAAATCAAAGCCGATGCTTGTGATTTAGAGGCACATCCTTCAATACATTTATCATAATATTTTGAAGGAACTACACTTTCAACTTGACTTCCTAAAAATTTGATCAATGTTTCGGTGATTGAATGTATTGAAAATTCACCATCATTTAAAAATTCACCTTGATCTAATAATTCCATAATTTTATCCACTTCATCTGAATCACCTTGTTCTTTGAATAATTCTTCTTCATTGATTCCATTTCTATAAATATAATCAACTAAAATCCATAATTCTTTTGGAATTTTGAGAGCATCATCAGGTCTTTTATTTTCATCATTTCTAATTGAACCTTTTGGATAGAGTACTAAATTTTCTAATGAATTGCCAAAAGCAGATTTGATAAAATTTCCTTGAACAGAAATAAAATTATCACCTCCTGTTTTCAAATGAAAGATAACAACATCATCTAATTTTTCTAAACCAACATTGAATAAAAAAGATGTTTCTTTTGTGATATCAATAGTCAGTTGAATTTCTGCAGTTTTTGAAGGTGATATTAAACCATGTGTTGGATTTATTTTTAACCATTTCTTTGAAATCAATTTTGATTCTCCTTTTGGAGCAAATGCAAATTGAGCAATAACATTACCTGTATTTTTAATACTTAACGTTTGAGTAATAGGTTGACCATATTTAACATCTTTAAAATTGAAATCATTTTTTTCAACAGAAACTTCCATTTGAAGTGCATTTTCCATTTTATCAGTTTCCTTTAAAATTTCTGAATAAATAGCATTATAATTCTTTTGAACTAATTCCTTAACAGATACTTCATATATTGAAACAACTGGTTTGTGATCAGATACCATATAATCTCCATGACTTGTATAAATCAAATTATTGATATTTTTAGTTTCTTGTGTTCGATAAAGAATACGATCACAATAAGCAGGTATTCTTTTTTTTTCACCTGTATCATAAATATCTGTTCCAACATCAAATTTATATGTTGGTGGAAATGTTATTTTTGATTCAATAAAATTCTCTAATGTTCTTCCTTCTTTTTGTTCTTTTGTTAACTGTTGTTGGAGTTTTTAATTCTCAAAATTGTGTCTTACTTGATCTGGTTTGAGTAATGTTTCATAATCTTTTTTCTTTATTAATTCTAGAGCTTCTTCGTATTTCAAATTCAATCTATAGTTCAAATCTCCATAAAAAAACAAAAAACTTGTTGTTAAATTATTTTTTTTTTTTGTTTACTCATGATTATAAGGATGATATTCCAAGTATTGACCAAATGTTGTGTTATTTATAATATCATGAAAATTTTGATTTCTTTGTGTAACTTTTGATTGTTTTGCTGCTAAATGAGCTGTAAAAAAGCATAAAGTACTTTCAAATAATTTGAAACGAATTCCAATACCACCTATCAATAATCATTAATTTTATAAATAATTTACCTTTATTTCCCATCATGCCAAGTGCTCCTACACCAGATTCATCCAATTTTGGATCTTCTAAAAATTGTAATAAACTTTTTTTAACATAAACACAATTGTAAAGACCAACAAGTTGTTTTGAATGAATTTTTTCATATTTTGAAGAATCAAAGGTGTTTTCAAAAATAGAATCCCAAGCATCTCCTGCTTCTGTTTCTTCTTTCAAAAGAGCTGATGCGGACATGTCGATTTCTTGTAATCTAAAAAAAGTATGATTAAAATTGAACTAATAAAGTACCCACACGCATAAATATCTGCTTGGTATTCATCCATATGCAACCAAGTTTTTAAGTTTTTTTTTGGAATTTTTTGATTTACATTCCAAGTTCCAATCACAACTCTGGAAATATTAATATTTAAAAAAAAGTTACATAAGTTTTTTATATTCTGTAAACTCATCCTCTCTTTCTTTTAATTTGTTTTTGATGAAAGATTCTTTCATAGCATTGAAATCTAAAGAACCATCAAGATTTTCAATAGAATTGGATTTTGTTTTTGAATTTGAGTTTTTTCCTTGATTTTGTTGTTTTTTAATCGATCTGTTGGTGGTTTCATTTGGAGTCAATTTGAATGTATTTATGTAGTTGTCTGTCCAATAATGTTCAAGTTTTATATTTGGTGAAAATTGACAAGCCTTAGTTAAAGCTGAAATAATAGTCCACATTGTACTGACAGATTGTGATTCAAAAGACAATATTTGTTTCGTTTCTTTGAAGAAAATATTGAAATTCATTTCTCCTACAATTTTCAAACCAAAGTCTTGTTTTAATGTATAAAATCCATTAACTTGATATCCTGTTACATCTGATGATTTTTCAATCAAAAGAATTCTATAGTTTATTTCAATTTTTTTTTTTTTACGCTTTTTCTTGAGGAGAAGGTTTATGAGTGATGATACTGAGGTATACTTTTCCTTTTGATTTATCCATACCTTCAAATAATTCAGCTGTTACTGTACATTCTTCGGTCTCGTTCAGAATTGAGTTGATGTAGGTTTTGATGTTTTTTATCATTAGAAACTTTGATTGGACGAAAAGGAAAATTTAATTTTGAATCAATTTATGAAAATCAAACAATAAATACAAAACTTCAAGGGGAAGATTTTGATTTGATAAAAAAAATTATTGAAGCGACTCAAGTTTGTTCACAATTTGTTTCAACTTATTGATGTGATGTTCAGTTTCGTTTTCTTTTTTTGTTAGCTTTAATTTCAAGTCTTCATTTTCTTTTTTCAATTTGGAATTTCTTAATTTCAGCATTTCTACTAGAGATTGTGGAATATCAATCACTAATTCTGGGTCAAATTTGTTGTTTTTATCTTGTATCATACCTACTTGATTTGAAATTACCAGTGTTCCTGAAATGAGATTTCAAACAACAAAATTTACCATTTATCAATTGAGACGATGAATAATGAGTATGACCGAAACACCAAGCTGCAATATTTCCACCCAACATATTATTTAGATAAGTTGAAAATGCACATCCTAATGAACTCCCAACATGCTTTGGATCAACAACACCTTCAAAAACAGGAGCATGATGTGTTAAAACTACAGTCACTTCTCCATTCTTTTCTGCATTTTTAATTTCAGATTTAAGCCATTTTAATTCAATTTCATGAAAAAAATTTGTATCTTCAACTTTAATCTTTAAAATTTTATCATTCTTTTTTAATTCAATTTCATAATAATCACCTAAAGTTGTTTCAACTTATGATATAAGAATAAAAAATGTGAAAAATTACCAGTTCGTTTGTCATGTTCATTGACATAAGACCATAAAGTACATCCTAAAAATCGAACATTTTCATGTAAAATACTTGTTCTATCTAAGAACGTTACTTTTTCAACTTGTGAAAATAGTTCAATTATTTTTTGTTTTGTTGAGTGGTATTCACCATGGTAAAATTCATGGTTACCAGCAATTATAAATACTTTTTTGTAATTGTTGATGTAGAAGTTCACATATTTGATATAAGTTTCTTCTGAAGGACAGCCTATGTCTCCAAGCAACACAACTGTATCAGCTTTTGGTTTTAGTTGTATTTCTGAGAAGTTGTTGGTTTTCAACAACTCAACATGAACGTCACTGACAATTTGTAGCTTCATTGAGAAAAACTGACCAATTATTTAGTTTTCTAAAGTTTATGCAGTTTTCATTTAATTCATAGAAAAACAAAAGTTTTCAAACCTTTAGTCTCGAATTTGTGATGACAAAAAAATTTCGAAAATGAAAATTTGAAAGTTAAATTTTTCATTGAAAATAAAGGTGTTTCCGACAAAAATAGTTGACAATTAAAACAGCCAAAATTTTTAATTATAAACCTCTTAATACAATAGCAATTTCTTTCTTTCTCAATACTCTTGCTGGAATCCAAGATCCAAAAACAGCAACAACCAAAGCCATTGCAATCAAAGAGAAGAATAATATATAAGGAAAATCAAATTGAAATGGCATTTCCAAAAATAAATTGAACTGTGCAGTCAAAGTTAAAGCAATTGTAACTCCAATAACGAATCCACAAATAAGTGAAGATGCAACCAAACATAAAGCTTCATAAATGTATGATCGAATTAATGCAGAAACTGACAAACCAACAGCTCTGATAACACCAAATTCCCATGAATTTTCTCTAACATTTGCTTCAAAACTTAAAGTTAAAGTGAAAAAACATAAAAGAACAGCAATGACAGCAACAACATTATAAAACGCTAAAATAACAGTTGAAGCAGTTGTTGTTGAAGCTACAGCGGATTCAATATCTAAAATAGCAGAGAAATCAGGATCTACACGTGATTTCATTTCATTCATAATATCAGGTTTTCTTCCAAATCCTTTTTCTGTTAATTTAACATATACTCTTTCATAATTTCTTTCATTCAATTCATTCATATTCTCATATCCAATTTTTTGTGCAGCAGCTATTGTTGCATTATAAAATTGATCAATACTAATTAAAACAGTTGATCCAGATGCAGCAAATCTATAAGATGAATAAAAGAATCCAGGAACTTTGTTCACTAAAGCACGAGCTTTACTAATATAATCTTCAGAAGATGTTCTTCCAGTTTTTGGATTTCTAATTTTAATCTTCAATTGTAAAGGTTGTCCAACTCTAACAGATACTTCATCCCTCAGAGCTTCTGAAACAATCACATCTAAATATGTATTATATTTTGTAGCTGGATCAAAGCTCAATGAGTCATTATAAGAAACACCAATTTTTCTTCCAGAAAATATGACATCTGGAACATAACCTCTTCTTTCACCTTCAACAATCGCTTGACCTGCATGAGTGTACAAACTGTCAATTAAATCTAATTTATTTGAAGGTGTTCTTTTATAGTAAAAGTTACCATCATATTCTGTGTACAAAAAGAATTTATCAACAACACTACTTAAAAATCTTCTATCAATACCAGCGACATTCTATTTTTTTTAAATTCTTAAATTTTATCTTACGATTCTTCTACTTGGATAATAAGCAAGTGATGCAAATCTTGTTTCTGTGATGAATGGATAATTTGTCATTGCAAATGTTTGATATGCATAATTACTAATTTCTCCTCTTTCTATTAAGCTATCAAGGTATGGAGTCATCACTTTTGGATCAACTGGTTTATTTAATAAAAATGCTTGTGCAACAATATCAGCTCCAACAAGAACTTCCAAATTACTACTGATACTTGCATTTTGAAGCGAGAAAACTACACCAGCAAATATAATAAAAGCAATTGCCAAAACAAACATTAAGAATGTTTTTCTACTTCTTCCTCTATGTCCTGCTAAATTTTTTGAAATCAAAGTCATTAGTCTTCTATCAGGACCCCATAAAATGAAAAATAAAACAATTCTTTCTAAAATTGGTTGAAACACTGAAGCAACCATGCACAAACCAAATAACATTCCTTTTTCTTTTAAATTCTAATAATTTTCTTACCAAGAAGAATACAATTTAAAATTGTGAAAAATAAAGGAAGATCATTGAAAATGAAAGTATAAGGAATGACGTAATAGACTACGAATCCACAAACAACCAACACTAATGACAAAGCTGTTTGCCATGGCTCAAGACCAAGTTCAGCTAATTTAATCATTCTAACACTTGTATCATTGTTTGATATGTGAGCGATATCCAAACTATCTCTTAAAGTCTTTGACAAAGCTCTCTGAAAAAAAAAATAAACAAAAAATGAACTTACACGAATTGGTATAATATTTGATAATATTGGAATGAAAATACCAACTAAAATTGGAATGATAATAGCCCAAGTTGCTAACATTAAAATTGGTGGAGGTAAAGTTGCAATATAAACCATAATATAATCAACTCCAATTCCAACACCCCATGAAAGTATCATGGCTACTATAATACCAGGAAGAGCAAAATATAAAGCTTGAACTAATATGACTTCAATCAATGATGTTTGTGGAAGACCAAGCGCTCTAAGCATACCATATTCATATGTCTTTTCTTCAACTTTCCCAATAAGAATAGTGTAAATCAAAATAACACCTAAAACACCAATCATAACAACAACACCAACAAAAATCTAAATGATAAATATTTAACATTCTTTTCTTACTTGATCAAGAAAAAGTGAAAGGAATTGTGTAGTTGCAAGACCTTCAACGATTGGAAATTGAAATGAAACTGGAAAATCAACACCAATTGAACTAACAATGGAATTTGAAAAATCAATCATGTCATTGTCCAAAGGTTGAGCAGATTGAAAATATGAACTGTATCTTTTAGCGTACATAACAAGTACAGTAAATGCATATTCTTTCAATGGAAAAGTATCAAAAAAAGTGTCAACATTCCTACAAAAAAAAATAAATTTTTGTGATAATTACTTTTTTAAATTTCCTCCAGCCAAATTTAAGATAAAGCCCAATTGGTTGTTACAGTAAATTGATTTTTTAATTGTTTTCAACAAATATTTTGAATCTAAAACAACAACGTTTCCTAAAGCAGCTGTATATTTTGCTTTTGGATCTTCAATTGAATCGGCGACTAAAAAAAGATTAGTTTCTATCATTTTGTTTTCTTACTTGTATATTCACCAGTAATTTTTAATTCAATGTTGAGCAATGTAATTACAGTTTTTAAAGGAACTGAAACAGGATCATTTGCTTGTATTAATCTTCTTAATAATGGATTGATTGTTATATTAAATCTATCAATAACGTCTGTTATATTTACAGATAAAGGTTGATTTATGTCAACACCTTGTTGTGCTAATAGTGAAAGTATCATTTCTGTTGAACTTAAAGAAGTATTAGTTTGAGTTTGACCCGCGGCCTGCATCAACGTGGCAAAATCAACTTCTACTTTTACTTTTGAGCCACGATTGGGTTTTAAACCTAATGCTCTAACTAAGCCTAATGACATATGACATTCTCCTTCTCCTATAATTCTGTGATCCCAAGCTCTTCCTTCTCCAATTGTCTTTGAAAAAAATTAAAAAATTCAGGTTAGTTTTTACTGTTTCATGTTCAGAGTCAAGAATCAAAAGCATTGAAGATGTATTGTAATTTGGATTGTCACGGTTATATAATCTTCCTAACATATTCCAACGAGCACTTGTACCCCAAACTAGAGCATTGTCTTTCAAACGATCATCAATATAAGTTTGATTCAAAAAAGGACTTTGAGAGCTATTTGTCTGTGCAGGAGTCATTATTATATCTGCGTCACCTGTTGTATCTTCAGTCATTTTGAAAAAAATGATCGGAACTTTTGTCAAAACATTTTGTAAAAAACTGAAAGCGGAAAAATTAAAAAAAAAAACAAAAATTACCTAATCACAAAGACAACAACAATGACAGTGAAAAGACCGATGAGAAAACCAACAGGTTTTTTAATTGTCTCAATGGAAACGTATCTGAATGCGAAAAAGATACTTGAAAGTAAATTACAACCAGGTAGTGACCAGATAGCACTTACATCTACTTTATCTTTTTTTTTCTCCTGATAATTTGTTAGAAATTTGATTGTGCTGTTACCAAGCCCATTTTGTTGTTTGGAGGATGAGAAAAAATCCGATTGGTGAATTCTAGAAGTTGAAAAAAAGAGAATTATTAAAGAAAATTCTGACAAATTTCTTATTTTAATTTTTTCAATTCAAACAGTTGGAAAATCCCGCCAATCAATTCAAAATTCTCCATCAATTGAAATATGACGTTGATATCATTTATTGGAAATTTTCTCTGTACATATGGCTTTTCGTTCACTTTTTTCTTTGGATTTGTTTATCCTAGACCACAACTGGTGATACTGAGTGTCATAAGGTTCAAAAAAAAAAATTAATTTTCGCAGCGCATTTTTCTACTTGATCGGATTGTTTTTAAATTCATTCATATGGACATTATTACCATTAAAATCACCTGAATTTATATTTATACATGTGGGTTATGGCATATTTATCCATGAAATTAATCGATTAATTTTTTATATTTTATACATACACCTGGATAAACGATTTGAAAAAAAAACATCAAACAAAATTTACAATTCAAAATATGGGAATATACCCGTTGGATTAGCTTGTGGTGTTGGATATTCAATATCAAAAGCTTTGGTTTTAAATGGTTCAATTATTTCTTGGTCTCTAGATGATGGAATATTCTACCCTGAATTTTGTCCAATTTTGCCATTTTTCCTGTTGACTTGTAAATTTCAATTTTTTTTTTAATTTTTTTATTCCAAAGCAATAACTAGTTTTATTGTTCAAATCAATGATATTTGTTTTATGGTTTTGGCATTTGAAGGATATAAACAACAAAGTATTTTAAGAATAATAATTCTTTTTGCTTTGAGATCTTTAATAACATTAATATGTGCTTTAAATTCAGTCATGAATGCTTCTTGTTATATTGTAATACCATCTTTAATTTTTTTGACTTTATTGAATGTTGCATTCTTTATTTTTCAAATTTTGAAATATCGAAAAATTGAAAGAAAATAAAAATTTATTCTTTTTTGATTTCTTTGATTAAAAATTCAGGATTTGGTTTTTCTGAACCAATCAATTTTTTCAAAATGTTATTTGATGAATCACATTCAAATAATGCAGCAATTTCACTTGATTTATTTTTTAAAATTTGATCCCAAATTTGAGATGAATAAAATTCTGAATAAATTTTAATGAAATTTGTTCCTAGATTTTTTAACATTTTAAAATTTGGAAGAAATTCAAAATTTGAATCTTCCAACGATTCATAAGAATTTTGTTCAAAAATTTTAAGTTCTAATGAAGCATCTAAAACTTGTTTATAAGTCTCAAAAACTGAAATAAATGGTAAACTTATGATGTCTTCAACATATTCATCAAAAATTTTTTGATTGGTTTCAAAATGTTTCATTGATGATAAAAATTCTTTTTGATATGAAATTTTTTCAAAAACTGAACCAAAGATTTCTTTTAATAAAATATTTGAATTTTTTGATTTGAAATTGAAAATTGAATGACCAATGAATTTTAATAATTGTCTTAATTGGGAATGTGATAAAAGTGTTGGCAATCCAAGAATATTTTTTTCAAAATTTGTTGAAATAATTGAAAGATTTGAATTTCCAGTAATATTAGTTTCTTTTGAGTCATTTTTGAAAACATCTAAATATAAAACACCAATCATATTTTCTCCTTCAAATAATTGAATTTTCTTTAAATTTTTTGGATTCCAAGATTCATTTTCATCAAAATTTAAAGCTTTAAATGTAATATTAAAATATTTTTGACAATATGTTTCAATAGATTCTAAACATCTTGAAATTGAAAAAAATTCATCAATAGATTCATCTCTGTAACTTTTTTTTGATTTTAAATAAGCATTTTCAAAAAATAAAAGATTATAAGGTTCTAAATGATTAATATTTGAATCAGTTTCTTTTGCAAATTTTATAACTTTGTCTGTGTATTCAGCAATTTTAATTTCTTTTTCAAATTGAGTTAAAGTGTCAACTACAACTTGTTTTTCCATGCCTAAATCATTTAAAATCATATCTGAAAATGTTTTAAAATTTCTTTCTTTCGCAATTTCATTTGCAGATTCAACTACATTTGTTAAGGAAGAAATGAATGCTTCAGAATCAATTGTTTTCTTTCTAATTAAGTTGTAAGTTTCCATTCTCTTTGCTTCATGTCTGACGTTTTTCAAAATACTTGTTGGCATTTCTGATTCAAAATCAAAAGCAGCATATTTTTTTTTTTTTATTTTTTTTCTTTTGACGTTTTCTCTAAACAAAGAACTAAAGTTACAAAAATTAGTCAAACTAAAAAAAAAACCTTGGAACTTCATATAAACTTGATGGTTTAAGAACTTGAACTTCTGAAATCGACTTGAGAAAATCACCAAATTTTTGTTTTGAATCACCGAAATGTTGAATAGCTTCAAAGAAATTTCCTTCTTCTCCTTGTTCAAATTGAAAACCCTTCTTTTCATATTTTTGTAAAAGTTGAGTTTGTTGGTGTGAATCTTCACTTGAATCAAATTTCACACCTAAAAAAAAAATAAAATTTTTAAATTGTTTTAAATTACTCTTTAAACGTTTATAAATCTTTTGGAAATCTAATTGTTGATACAAAAATGCTTCAATTGATTCTTGAACAAAATTTGCTTGTTGAATGAATGGAACAATAGGAATATAACTTTTGACCAAAAAACATTTGAATTGAATATCTTCTGCTATTTCATGAATTTGTTGTGTGTGATGTAAAAATTCTTGGTCACTCATTTCATTTGTCTTTTAAAAAATTGTTAAAAAAAAAAAAAAAATACTGAAATTTTTTGAAGTTCTACTAATGTTTCTAATACTCTTTTATGTTCTTCTTTTAAAGAATCAACAGAAGCTAACTCTTTTAAACCGAAAAAACCTGAATTTGAATCAAAATTCACGTTTTGTTGAGAATCAAAATATTCTCTGAATTTATCTGGTATATTTTGCATGTCTTTCTTTGAGATTAATTTGTATCCTTTCGGTTTTTCCGCATATTTTGGTTGTTTGAATATAACTCTTTTTTTTTTTGTAGTTGGTTCAGCTAATGTCGTCAAGTTTTTTGAAAAATTTTTTGTTTGAATTGATAACAAATTAATTGTTTTCAAATGGTTTATTCTTTTAACATCAATACTTTTGTTGAATAACTTCAAAAACATGACTCTTGATTGGACAAAAAAAAAACAGTGGAAAAGTGATGGTTAAAAAAAAAAAAATTTTAAAAAATTTTGTTTATTCATTTGAGATTGCACGGAGGATATCTGAATCACCAGCATCAAGAACGCTTAAAACACCACAAGTGAAATATTTACCGCAAGCAGTTCCAAGTTCAACGTTGTTACCTTGATAGTGGTAAACTGTTGTTTTTGATAACATAGCATAATATTCAATTTCTGATTTTCTAAGTGGTGGACAGTTGTTAGCAATAAGGATCAATTTAGCTTTTGCTTTACGGATGTTTTTGAGAGTTGTTTTGTATCCGAGTGAATATTTACCACTTTTTATAACAAGATTTAAATGTGAGTTAATATTTTCAGATGATTTCTTTTCTTTTCTTTTAACCATTTCTAAGTCTGTGTTACAACAAAATTTTTTAGCAAGAAGCAAACGACCAATGAAATTGTCTCAATTTGAAAAAAATCTTCACATGAACAAAAATTCCGATTGGACAAAAAAAATTAATAAATTTAAAAAGAATTTTCAATTATTTCTTTTTGTTTTGTCCTTCAAGATCACTTTTAAGTCTTTCGTATTCTTTTTCTGGCATAACTTTTTTAAAAGCATCAAGAATCATTGAGTAATCTTGTGAACTTTCTTCTCCTTTTGTTGTTAATTTGACTGTTTTTTCAATCATTTTTCCAATTGCATCAAAAACTTCTACTTGATTAGCACTTTCATCCATATAAGCAGGTGTTGAAACAAAGTAATTTTTTTCATCAACAACAACATCTTTAACTGTTTTAAGTTGTAAAGTTGAACCATATCCTTCTACTTGACTAACATAATCTTCATCATCACCAAGTGTAATTGTACAACCATCACCACCATTATTTGTACCAAAAAGTTTTGCAACTAAAACTGGAGCGATACAAGACATTGCAATTGGTTTTTTTGCCTCATGAAAACCTCTAATAACTGTTTCAACATTTTTATCAACTGAAAAATTTGTTGGTGATTCATCATAATTGCTTAAATTTTTTGTAACTCCAAAACCACCAGGAATAACCAAAAATTCATATTCTTCAACTTTGAGTTTGTCTAATTTTTGAACTGCTGTTCTTGTAATTCTTGTACTTTCAGAAATCATATTTCTAATTTCATTTTTTTCAAGATTTCTTGAAACATGGTCATAAACTTCTTCTTGTACTTTGTCTAAAGTAAAATATGAAACGTTGAATCCTTTTTTTTTTAAATGGATAATACATGAAACTGCTTCAGTTACTTCGGTACCATCAAGATATCCACAACCGGACATGAGAACAGCCACTTTTTTAGCTTCAGAATCTTCTTGTGCCTTTTTTTTTGTTAATAGTTATTTTTTTTACAAATCTTTGAATTGAAACGTGGAAGTTTCTGTATTTGTTACTTTGTGAAAAAAAGTTTGAAGACTTTATGAGTTTTTTTGCAAACATTAACTTGATTGGTTGGTTAATTTAATTGGTTAATGCTGAATTTAACAAATTCGAAAAGAAAAAGATGAACAAATAAATAAATCAAATTGAATTTTCATTTGATTATTAAAAATGAAACCTTTAATTTTATTTTAATCACAATTGATCATCAAACACCTGAGATATTAGCAGATCAAATAATAAAAAAAAAAAAAACTTCGACAACATTGAACATAACAAACTTCATTCTAATAAATATTTATGAAAATAACAAAATTATATTATTGTCATTATTTCTTCGAGTGATTTTCTCTTGAAGTCTGGTACTGTAGCATTATCATCTGGATATCCAACTGGTAATAATAAAAATGGTTTTTCATTTTGAGGTCTACCACATAGTTCTCTTAAAAAATTCATTGGATGAGGTGTGTGGGTTAAAGTAACTAATCCTGCATTTTGAATTGCTGAAATTAACATACCACATGAAATTCCAACACTCTCTGATTGATAATAATTTCCTTTCTTTTTTCCATCTTCTCCTAAAGTATACATAATTTTGAAAACAACAATTACCCAAGGAGCTTTTGTAATGTGAGGTTTTTCCCAAGTTGTTCCAATTTCTTTGAGGTCATTTTTCCAAATTTCAGACATTCTTGATTCTTCTATTTCATGTCCGTAATTAATTTTTTCTTCTTGCTCAACTGCATCTCTGAGCATTTGTTTTTTTGTTGGATCTCTGATTACAACAAATTTCCATGGTTGTTTATGTGCTCCTGAAGGAGAAGTTCCAGCAGTTAAAATGATATTCTCTATAACTTCTTGTGGTACATCTTTCGTTGAAAAATCACGAATGGATCTTCTTCCATTCAAAAGTGTGTAAAATTCTTTGGAACGTTTCAGGGTTTCATCTTCTGAGAATTTTGTATGTTTAAAAGGTATATGAAGTTCTTTGGCATAGTTTCTGCGAGAACAGCTTTGCAACAATTTTTTTAGACTCATTTTGGTGTCCAATCACATTACTTCATCCAACAACGAATGAAAAATCATCAAGAGGAAGAAGCAAATTCCAAACAATCTAAAACAAATTTAGGAATTCATATTTTCTTTTATTCAAGAACCAACAAAAAAAAGAAATCATTTTGAGCAAGAAGAAGTTTCACCAATTGAACCAGTCTTAAAAAAAGTTAAACAAGAACCATATGATTTTACTGCTCCTTTCATTGAATCAAAAGCAAGCGAAATTTGTGGTTTTCTATTAATTTTTTTAAATTTTTTTTTCCAAGAGTTTTGTGAGACAAATGAAGTCCTAATTTATTGTCAAGATTGTGAACAATCTCAATGTGAAGACTGTTTTCAAAAATATTATCAAACAGAAAAAAGAAAAAAACATCAACATGAATTCATCAACCAATATACTTATGTACCAAAAAAAATGTGTTTTTCATGAAAATAAGAATAATGAATATTATTGTGTGAATGATAAAATTCTTTGTTGTCATATGTGCATTTTCAGAACATAAAGATCATAAGTTAATTTCCATTGAAGAAGCGTCAAATACTGCAAAACAAATTTTGGTGAATATCGATTTTGAAAGCATAAATGATGAAACTAGAAAAAAAATCAAAGTTATTGATGATGAAATGATGGAATCAAATAAGAATTATTTATATCAAGAAAAAAATTTATTGGAAAAATTGAAAAAACTAAAGAAGGAATATCATGAAAAAATTGACAAATTGGACAAGAGAAAAATATTGGAACAAAATAGTTTAGAAACAATTTTGGATGTTTCAAATAACATAGAGTACGAAGAAAATCATGATACAATCATCAAATGGAGTGATTTCTTAAAAGAAAAAAATTGGTTGAAACTTTTGTGTTTATTTTTTTAATGCAGTTTTTTTAGAGAATAAAATTTATGCATGGGAAGAAAATAGCTTTTGAAGATGGATTAGATCATTCCTATCCGCAAGAAGTTGAATTTTTCAGAAATATCAAAATTCAAAGGACAATTAGGACTTGGTGATTCAGATTGCAGGTTATTACCAACAGAATTCCTATTTTTTGATTTAAAATTAGAGCTAAGATTATTTTGTGGAGGTAATTTTACATTTGCTATCTATGGTAACTTTTTTCTTATTGTGTTTAATTAAAAAAGACAAACGAGTTTTTTGTTGGGGAGCAAATGAAAATGGTCAACTCGGATTGGGTTATTTGAAAGACAGATTGATTTCAACTGAACTTAAATTCTTTAATTTTCTAAATGTTAAAGAATTGTATTGTGGAAGTTTTCATTGTTTTGCTTTGACAGGTAAGCTTCTTTAAGACATTAAAAAATAGAAAATGGACAATTGTATGGATGGGGTTGTAACACATCAAGTCAACTTGGAAATGGTGAAATAAAAGTCCAAACTGTTCCGACTTTAATACTCAATCATCTCCCAAATATTCAAATATGTTGTGGGTATGATTTTACCGTGATGGTTAAGGAAAAATGTGGAGTGTTTGTGACTGGAAGAAACGATAATGGTCAATTAGGGATTGGTCGAAAAACTAAATAAGATTGTTTTACACTAATGAAGAGTTTGAAGGATGAAGAAATTATCAAAATAGCCTCCAAAGGACATCATACTATAGCATTGTCAAGTTTGCATTATTAAATTAAAAATTGATTCAATTAGAAAATGGAAGTATTTTTACTTGGGGATATAATGATTGTGGTCAAATTGGTTCTGGTGATTTTAATGACCACGATGTTCCAGTTGAAAGTTCAAAGAAAAAATTTTGAGTATTTATTCTGGAAATAGAACTTGCTATGTTTTGACAGAAAATACATTTAAAAATGAAATGAATTCATTTTAATTAAAATCATCAAATTTTGATGTTTTCAAATTCCGATCGGAGAATTGTAAAATAACTTCATTGATTGGTTGAACAATAATTGTACCACTGACGAAACATGAACCAGACAGAAGAAATTGTTTCTTTAAAATTTAAAGGAATTGTAATAATTTAATATAAATAACAAACTAGGATGGAAAAATCACTGAATTCAAAACTAAGAACTCAGATCTTTTAAGAGGATTATTTGAAGTCTTTAAAAAAAAAAAAGGAAAACAAAATTGTAATTATCAATATTATTTTGAAGGATATCCACTTGATGGAGACGATACTGTTGGAGAAGTAAATATTTTGAAACTATTTTAAAAAAATAAATTTGAGGTTGGATTTGAAAATGATGATATAATTGATGCTTTAGAAGAATAACCTGAAGTTTACGAAGCTAAATAATCACCAAAACAATTTGTAAATAAATTTTTGACGAAAAAAAAAAAATTATTCAGTAAAGGCAAAACGAACCACTCCTCAACGAAAATGACAAATTTGATATTTGATTCTTATTAACGAAATTCATTTTTAAAATTGAACAAAAAAATATGAAAATACAAACATCCAATAAGAATCTATCACCCATAACAAAAAAATAGACTTTTACTCAAAACAGATCATCCAAAATGATTGAGGATTTATTGATTTCAAAGTCAGCTCCTATAGATGAAAAACGTTCAAAAATACCCATGAACATACAATCTTACATATTCTCTTCAATATTTACCGAAAACTACTCCGCTATACAAGTAAGGTCACTTCTCAAACTTAAATTCTTGAAAGTTCAAAAAATTACTCTCTTCAGTAATTTATCAAATAATATCTGAAAAGTTGTTCAAAGTTTACCATTTTTATTTTTCTTCAGAGTCGAATTGTTTCACAGGTTTTTTTTATTAAAAAAAAAATATTAAAACCAAAAAAAAAGGTGATATTATTGTAGATGTTTTGATGAATATAAATGAAGAAAATCATTATATGTACTGTATACAAACCAGAAAAGATGCTGTTTCAATGGTTCAACTTTATTTGGAGTTAGGGGCAATAGTCAATGTTGTTGATTCAACTAAACCATTTGTAGATAAAAATACAGAATTTTATAAATTCACAGATGATATGTCAAGCCTTGAAGGTTTTACAAAACTCATTTATTCAAGATTCAAAGAAATACAAAGAATACAAGCCATAGTCTCATCATTTCCAGTAATCCAAATGTTTTACAAATCCGTGAAAGATAAAACATCAGGTGTTGAAATTAAAGACCGTTCTTATCGATTTTACTCTTATCCAAAGTGTTTTGTAGGTTTGAATTTTTCATTTTTTGAAATTATTTTTTCAGGTTCAGAATTAGTTGCTTGGATAGCCATGAAGTATAATGTTTCAAAAGAAGGTGCTGTTGTCATTGGTGAATATATGAGAAGAGCTGGAGTTTTTGATCATGTTTGTAAGGATCATTCCTTGAAAGATGCTTATTTATTTTATGAAATGAAACCACTTTGTGAATTTGCTAAATTATCAGAGAGTTATATTATTAATGTTAGAATGCATTATAATCCAAGAAGTAAAACACCAACATCACCAAGAAGTTCAAGATCATCAATTAGTCTTGTTGATATGTCACCAAAAAAAGACATGCAAAATTTTCAAGATTTTAGTGTTGTTTTAGAATAAAATTTAAATTAAGACTCTTGGACAATTAGTGTCTTTATAAGAATAAACGTTATTTTCAAGTTGAAGATATGTGCTTCAACCGAACAAGGTTCCTTTTCAGATGTAACATCATTCATTAGACAATGAATGTATCAATTCACAATAAGGGCATCACCAAACAATAAGTCCATCATTCACAAAATAAGTCTCTCATAACACAACAAGTAACTTATTTCACCAAAAGTCTTTAGTAATTATTAAAATTCTTGGGTAATGACCACATTTAAGAATAAGTTTTCAATATAAAAAATATAAGATAACTCAAGATTTATTTTTTATATTTTTCAATATAATTTTTAAAATAAACCCAACAAGTTCCTAGTTGACTTAAGTCACTTTCCAGATTTATTAATGTAACTGGTGACCCACTATTTTTTGAGGAATATTTGTAAAGGTCTTCCCTTGGAGTAAAATATAGATAATAGCATTTTTCAGGTATTTTATATTTCGATATTTTTGGAATGTCTCCCCTAGCACAGCTTATATAATATTGCAATACAGATAATTCTCCTTTATCAGTTTGAATTTGATGATCAAACAAATTATTAACTTTACTATCATGGTTGGCATATGTTGATAAAGATGCTTGAATAAAAAAAATGTCTCCATTTGTACTATGAATCACAAAATCTACTGCTGGATGCCCTTTATGACAAATGATCATTGATTCTTTTCCAAATTTGCTTATTTTATATTTTTTTGATTTTTCTTGAACAATAAATTCTTTTGAGAATAAAAGAAGTTGTTTTGGTTCCCTTTTTTCACCTCTTGAGTTTCTATTTCTCACTTCTATACTCTTTCTTCCAATAAAAAATGATGAAATGAATAACTCGAAATCTCTGCCAATAGTTGAATCATCTTGAGCCATAATTTTAATACATTCATCTTTTTCCTTGTAAAGAGCAGATATCACTGCCTTTTGTGCAGCAGGACATGAAATTTTCCAATTATCGTCTCTTTCTTCAAATAAGAGACCGGAATTTTCCCAGAGAGGTGGCACATTTTTTTCAATGCGATTCAAAAAAATACTTGTAGCAAACTGACTTATTTCTCTTTGGGTTTTTTCATTATCTTTTCCTACTTTTAAAACACTGTTCACTCTTGTTTCAAAAAATGTTGTTGCTTCTTTACTAAATTGAGGCTCAAGCTCTGATAGAGATTTTTTTGGGAATTTTTTCCAAATTTTAATAAGCAATCCAGCCATTCTTGGTAAAGAACCAGTCAAAAAAATGATTTTTTCGAATGCGCTTTTGGCTTCAAAGGTATTGTATTCTTTTTTTCGCAATGATATAAAATAATTGATTGAAATTCTTTTTTGTACTTCCATAATCCTTTATAGACAAATGAAAATCATCTGGACATCCTTCAGGAAAATCATCTAAATTCAACGAAAAGAATTCGTTGATATCGCTAAGGGTTATGTCTTGAATGTGTAGACTATCACGTTTTCTTTTAGTCTGTTGTAAAGACATCATGTCGTCTATTTTCTTGTATTTGAGTGCTTTATCTTCTGAGAGAATTTTTTTTGTTTTTTTCTTTTCAACATTACTTTTTTCATGATTACTTGGGTCCATTGTACAAATACAGTCCTATGAATGACAGAAAAGCTTGAACTTGATTGGTGGGAAAATTTCCAGTGGTTTTTACCATTTAATTTCTAAACCCATTGACTTTGCATAATACTTTATTCTCACAAGTAAAGAAGTAAATTAACAATATAAAGGCAAAATGTATTGCTTGAAAAAATTCCTTAATAACATAGAATTATTTGGATGATGAAAGTAATACAAAGAATCTCACTCCATTGTACTGTTCTCACTAATGTCACACATAAATTATCCATCTAGAAATGAAGATGATATTTACTCTAAAGTGGTCGTAAAAAGTTATGTGATGAAGAATTGGAAAGAAAGAGAAAACATCGAGAAAGTAATAAAAAATACAAGGAAAAGAAACAAAGAATTCATGAATAAAAATTTATTTCTTCAGAACTGGAGTTTTTAATAATAACAACACTCATCAACTTGAAGAGTGTCGCTATGGTTGATATTAGGACTTTGTAGGCAACAAGTGTCTTATTTGTTAATGATGCACTTATTGTGAAAAAGACACACTTAGTTTGGTGATATACTTATTGCCAAATAATGTGATCATTCTCCAATGAGTCGTGTTACATTTGAAAAGAATACTTGTTCGGTTGAAAAATCACTCTTTAACTTGAAAATAACGTTTATTCTCATAAAGAGACTAATTGTCCAAGAGTGTTATTGTAAAAAAATTTGTTTTTGTTTTTATTGGTTGAAAAAAAATGTCCACAAGAATTCGTAATGCTGCACAACTTGTTGTTGTTTGTTCAAACAATGAAACTTTATTAAAAGGAGAAGCTCAAAATAAAGTATTATTTAAATTATTAAAAAAAAGATTAAAATCATTGAAAATGGAACTTTGATTATTGATTCAAAAGGAATCATTCAAGATGTTGGTGAAGAAGCTGAATTATCAAAAAAATACAAAGAAACACAATTTATTGTTGATATTGATGCTACTGGAAAAAGTGTAATTCCAGGACTCTGTGATGGACATACACATCCTGTTTGGAGGTTTCATTTGAAAATGTTCTTAACTTTTTTTTGAAAGTGGTGATCGTTGTCATGAATTTGCAATGAAATTACAAGGAGCTACATATATGGATATCCATAATCAAGGTGGAGGTATTGGTTACACTGTCAAATGTGTAAGAAAAAGTTCAAAAGAAGAATTATCTTCATTATTAATTAAAAGATTGGACTTAATGGCCTCAAATGGAACAACTTTAGTAGAAACAAAAAGTGGTTATGGGTAAGTCAAAAGAAATATCTAATTTTTTTCAAGATTAAACTTTGAAGCAGAAATGAAAATGTTGGAAGTTCTTCATGAAGTTAATCATCCAGTTGATATTGTCAGCAACTACTTAGGCGCACATTCAGTTCCAAAAGCAGAAAAAAATCTTCAAGAATACACCAAAGAAATTGTTGAAAAGCACATACCAGAAATTGAAAAGTTAATCAAAGAAAACAAAATCTCTCCAGAATTTATTGATGTATTTCATGAAAAGGGTGTTTTTGAAACAAAAGAAACATTAGAAATTCTTAAAAAAGGACAAGAAATTGGATTGTCAATTAACTTTCATGGTGATGAATTAAATTGTGTTGAATCAGGCTTGTTAGCAAAAGATTTAAAAATTACAGCAATTAGTCATTTAGAGAAGGTAAATGACGAAGAAATAGCAATCATGTCTCAAAAAGAAGTCATTGGAACCTTACTTCCAACTACTGCTTATGTGCTAAATTTAGAATACCCACCTGCTCGTAAAATGATTGAAAATAATGTTCCAATCTGTTTAGGTTCAGATTTCAATCCAAATGCTCATTGTTTATCGATGCCATTTGTAATGAATTTAGCATGTGTGAAAATGAAAATGACAATGAATGAATCATTGGTCGCAGCAACAATTAATGCAGCAGCTTCAATGAACAGAAGTAAAACACATGGATCACTTGAAGTTGGAAAATTTGGAGATTGTTTAATTATTGACTCAAATAATTGGGAACATGTCATTTATGAACTTGTCAATTCACCAATTACACATGTTGTCAAGAAGGGAAAAATCATTTTTGAAAAGAACTTAAAAATAAAATATTAATTTTTTGATCATAATTTATGGAAAAATGAGAACATAGTGTAAGGATTAATACGAAGAGGGGATTCATTTTGACTTGTCATTGGAATTCCCCATGAATCTGTTCCTTTGAATGATAAAAAGATGGAAAATTGAACATTGTTTTTTTCAATTGATTCAGCACAATCTTGAGATTCTACACATTCTCTATTGTAATCAAACTGACAAATATTAGATTTACAAGAGTTTTGAAATTCAATTTTTGTTGTATTTACTGAATTCATTTTTCCAAGATTGAAATTCAAACAACTGAAAAATTTTGATGCAAATAATTTGAGATTCTAATAAATAAGTTTCAAAGTTTCTTACTCCTGCTGGAAAGAGATACTTTGCTTTGGAGACATACGGAGGAACATGAATTCGAAAAAAACTACCTTCTTCTCCAAAAGTAAAATCTAACTCATTAGACACACATTTTAACTTACTCGCATTAATATTTAGTTTGGTCATTTCGTCAACTTTTACATCAAAAGGTATGAATTTTGAGACAATTCTATTATTTACTTCAATAATGATTCTCAAATGATTCCAGAATTGTCTACAACCACTTTCTGATGAACAAGGAGTGGTAGGAATCACATCAAGTCCAAAACAAAAAGTAAAAATCATGAAGAATACCAATGCTTTCAACATTTAGATTACAATATTTTGGATAATTTTTTTTTTTGAAGTTTCTTTATTTGGAATTTCATTCATCCAAAAATTTATTTGACTTTCCATTTCCAACTCATTTTCAATTTAATTTCACGTTTAGCTTTTTTACTATTAAAAAATTCAATGAGATATTCAATGATATTTACTATTTTTTCATCTCTTTTTGTGAGATTTTCGATTTCACTTTGTAACGAACATCTTCCGACAATTTATCAATTTCATTTTCTTCAAATTGTTCATGATTATTTGAGATAAATTGAACACAATTTCTTTTTAATGAAGACTCATTGTATAAATCTGAAATACTTAAAATATCAAAAACATTTTGTGGTGTGATCAAATTTGAAACAATACCTGAACAATAATTTTTCAAATCTCCCAATTGAAGAAAAATAGAATACACAAGAATTTCCAAACTAATAAATGATTAGTCAATAGAAATATTGAATACCAATTTGTAGGATTGATAATTATTTTACCAGTATAAATGAATAACAAAACTTGTAAGAAACCTTCTTTTGTGAATTCTTGTAAATTAATGATATTTTCAGTTGATTCTGACATTCCAGATTTGAACATATTTTCAAAGTGTGGACAACGATTAAGAAATACTTTGTGTAGATAAAAATTTGTCAATTCACCTGTTTCTGAGTCAACCAATTCAACAGTGACATCACTAAATGAATTTTTTGACATCAATTTTTCAAAGCAATTCGAGACAAATTCCAATGTTGGGTATTCATTGATATACAATGATTTTGGATGAACTGTGCAAAGTTTTTCAATAACGCTCATATTTTTTGCTGAATTTTTAGCAAATTTCACTAAATTATCAATTTCTTCCTTTCCATCAATTTTCAAATTTCCAGTATAAAGAAAATCTACACAATGAGTCAACAAATAATTAAATTACCAATATAAGTTTTAAAAACTTTTTTGTCACAATTTTCTATCATTGCCACTTCAAAAAATCGATTTCCTGAGAATTCTTCAACTTTTAATTCTTTTGATAAGATTTTGTCTAAATAATCACATCTGGAAGCAACAATACATTTATGAGCTTCAATATGAGCAAAGCTGCCATCTTTTTCAACTGTTCTGAACATAACATCTGTGAAAATACCTTTTTTTCTTTGTTCTGAAATAAAATCCAATAATTCTTCATTCTTCCCTGCATCAATGGTGTCATGAAGAATATATGTTTCTGAATTGTATTTACTTTTTGAAGACATCCCTCCAAAGATAAAAATAGATGAATCTGAGCATGTCACCAATTGATGTGAACAAATAGTCTTTTGATATTCATTTGGTGAAGTTGTTGTTGGTAATGAATATCCCATAACTAAAAATATTAAACAAAATAAGATCTACCATTCACAATGTACCATTCTTGTCTCTGAACATTATATTTGTAGATATCTTTTTGTAATTTTTGGTCATGAATCCCACCAATCATTAAGATATTTCCACTTCCAATGTGCATCATTGAACCATATGACAAAGAAGGAGGTGGTAATGAATTGATTTGAATCTCACACCATTTGTTTCTACCAGTGACAAATTGCCATAAATCATTCTTTTCTTTGTTTTTTTCATCAAATCCTCCAAAGAGATAAATGGATTCATTTACAGATGTCATTGTATGTCCATATCTCATTCCAGGAGTTAATTGACCGGATTTGTGTGAAAAATTCCAGATTGTGATATGTTCTTTCGAGGTATTGCCATATCCTTGTCTTTCTATTTCATATCTCCACATTTGACTGTTAGGGTTTCTGGTACTTGAAGATTTTCCTCCATAAGTGTAAAGCATTGAATTAATAAACACTGAGGCCCCTTGAATTGAATTGAAATAGGGGAGTTTGCAAAAAGTTGATCTTACATCCAGTTTCTCCCATTTTCTTTTTTCAAGATCAAGTGCATTTTTAAGTTGATAAATCACCACTCCTCCGTAATATAAATTTAATCCACCCCATCCATAAAACATAAAATGACCAGAAGCAGCTGGTGGTACCATTTCATCACTGTTGAATTGATACATATTCCATTCTTCAGTATCTGTACTGTTACAAACTCAAATAAGTGAACTTACCAACTGAAAATGAAATTAAGTCATTGAGAAGCTTGTTTCCGTTAAATCCACCATGAATAAAAATAACATTTCCAAGAGAAGCAATTGCATAATCCTTTCTTCCAATATTCTCTTCAGTTTCAAATAATTTTTCAAAATGACTATTTTGAATTAAAAAAATATTTTCATACGTTCTGTAACAATTGACTGAATTTTGTTGAAAATTAACATTTTGTAAAAGTTCTATGTCTTTCTTAATTTCTTCAGTGGGTTCTTCATAAATTTGTTTTGTTTGTTTTTGTTTATTTTTTTTAATTTTTTTTGGTTTTTGTAACTTTTTTAATTGTTGTTCTTCTGAAATATCAATTAAATCTTTTGGTTTGTAGATTTTTTCAATTTGAGAGTTTTGATATTCTTCTAAAAGTTCATCTTCACCTTCTTCATCTTCAAAATAATCTTCATCACTTTCATGAAGCTCAAGTTCATCCAAAACTGTATTTTTTAGAACAATGTTGGTTTACATTTTGACATCTTGCAAAGTTGGTGGAAAAAAAATGTAGCAAATGAAAATAAATCAAAATGTTCAAATTTGAAATTGAATTCTTCACAAAAATTTATTTATACAAATTATTATCATGAATATATTTTGCAACTTCATCAGGAACCAAATATTTAATTGAAAATCCTCTTTTTGTGAATAATCTAACTTTAGTTGAACTAACATCATTGTTGATTAAATTAGGCATAATGTAAATGTTTTTTCTGTACTTGTACATTAATTCATTTGAAAACATGATATCTGCAATACTCTTTGTGCCTGCTCTATCCAATGCACAAATTCCGTATTTCTTGAGAATTTCTTCTTGATCTTCTTCTAACCATAATCCTGATTTGTCAAAAAAAAAATAAACTATAATTACCTGGAACATTGAATGAATCCAATAAATCAGCACCACAGATGAAAAGTACTCTTACATTTTCTGGATAAAGTTGGTTTTTTTTAACCATTCTGTCAAAATGTTCCAATGCAACTCTTGTTCTTGACCAATCTTTTTGTTCTAATTCCCATGGGTCAAAACTGATCCAAGTTGAATCTTCATCGCATCTTTTTGCCATTTCCGCTCTATGTTTACCAGGAAGAAGTCCTTTTTTACCATATTTATCATTAACTGGACTCATGAAACCACCAATCACATCTAAACCTAAATTATTTTCAAGATGATCCTTTGCTGATTCTGTTTATTCGAATTTTTTAATTGTCTATTTTAATTTACCAAAAAGTCTCAAATGTAACATTGTTGGTGGATTGAAAGAACCACATGCAACCAAGACAACAGCTTTTTTATCTTTTGAAGCTTGTTTGAGTTTTTTTGTTGGAAATTCATATTTGTTGCTTGCTAAAAAATGAAAAGGGAAATAATAAAATACCTGCAGTTGAACATTCAGCTTTTTCTACAAATGAATTTTTTGAATAATAAACTGATACTCCAACTTGGAAATGTTTTGTTAATTTTTTTTTTTTTCTTTTACCAATTGTCCCAAAAGAGAAAAGTTTGAAAGTATTCAGTTTTGAAACATTGACAATTTTGGTGAATGTTCTTTTTGTCAATTGAGTTTTGAATTGTTGTAAAACGTTTTGAGTTTGCTTTTTGAACATGATTGGTTGTAATGAACCAATAGAAGCATTTAAAAATATTTAACAAATAAATTTAGATTCAACTTTCAGTTCTCAATAAAAAAACTTCAAAGTGTTTTATTTTTTACTAACAAGTAATCCACCAATCATTTTCGTTTACAATTTTTTTTGCACCACCAAACAATGAAACGTAAATCCTCAACAAAAAAAGGTTCACAACAAAAAAAAAAGAAAATTGAAAAAGAACCTGAACCACTTCCTGAATATTCTTCAGAAGAAGAAGAAATTCAACAACAAGATCTTTTTGGTTCAGATGAAGAAGAAGAACAAGAACAATTAGAAATTGAAAGAGAAGCTGAATTACAAGAAGAAGAGGAAGATGAAATCCAAAAAGAATCTAGACTTGAACTTGAAGAAGCAGCAAGAGAACAACAAGAAATTCATATAATGTCTGAAAAAATTGAAGACACAGAAGATATAAAAAAAGTACATGCAAGAATCAGTGAAAATATGAGAGTTTTAGCAAACTTTAAAGAATTAGGTGAAGAAGGTCACAGCAGAGCAGAATACATGAAACTTTTAGTTAGAGATGTTTCAGTTTATTATGGATACATACCGGAATTAATAGAAAAATTTTTAGAATTCTTCTCAGTTCAAGAAGTTTGTTTTTTTATTTAAATTTAACATTTTCAAAAAGATGATTGAATTTTTAGAAGCAAATGAAACACCAAGACCACTTACAATTAGATCAAATAGTCTTAAAACAAAAAGACGTGAATTAGCTCAAGCTTTAATTAATAGAGGTATAAATCTTGATCCACTTGATAAATGGACAAAAACTGGTTTAAAAATTTATGATGCAAGTGTTCCTGTTGGTGCAACACCAGAATATTTATCAGGACAATATATGTTACAAGGTGCTTCTTCATTGTTACCAGTTATGGCACTTGCTCCAAAACCAAATGAAAAGATTTTAGATATGGCTGCTGCTCCAGGTGGTAAAACAACACATATTGCATCAATTATGAAAAATTCAGGTGTTTTATATGCAAATGATGTTTCAAAAGATCGTTTGAAATCACTCATTTCAAATGTTCATAGATTAGGTGTTAGAAATACAATTTGTTGTTGTTATGATGGAAGAGATTTAAAAGATGTTCTTCCACCACTTGATAGAGTATTATTAGATGCACCATGTACTGGTTTAGGTATTATTTCAAGAGATCCTTCAATCAAAATGGAAAAAACACCTGAAGATATTTTAACTTGTTCACATTTACAAAAAGAATTAATTTTAGCTGCAATTGATCTTGTAAATCCAAAATCAAAAACAGGAGGTTATATTTTATATTCAACATGTTCAATTTCACCAGAAGAAAATGAAGCTATCATTGATTATGCTTTAAGAAAGAGATATGTTAAAGTAGTTGATACAGGTTTACCATTTGGTGTTAATGGTTTCAAAAGTGTTAAAGGAAAAAATTTCCATCCATCAGTTGAATTGTCAAAAAGATTTTATCCACATGTTCATAACATGGATGGATTTTTTGTTTGTAAATTGAAAAAATTACAAAATGGACCAAGAAGTGATAAACAGAAAAAAGAATCTGAAAAAAAAGAATCAGAAAAAAAACAAGCTAAAAAAATTGAAAAAGAACCAATTAAAATTTTCAATGAAGAAGATTATGCATCTGATGAAGATGAAGATTTTAAAGATGCTGATGTTCAAAATGATGAAGATGACGAAATTGAAATTGATATGGATGATTTAAAAAATGAGGGAAAAGATTTGAAAAAAGATTTGAAACAACATGAAGCAAAAAAAAAAACAGAAAGTAAAAAAGTTCAAGCAAAACCAAAAACTGTTGAAAATAAAGAAAAAAATTCAAAAAAGAAAAAAAAGAAATGGAGAAAAATTAAATAAATTTTAGAATTGAAGAATAAATTTTTGATTGGATGTTTTACCTTCTTTCATTGCAATGCCGCAGGAAAACAGATTTGCTGATTTTGTAGTGGTATCTATTAGAATTGGTGATTGCATGACATATTAAAAATGGTAAATTTATTGAGTTATAGATATCTCTTTGAATTGTAATTCCAATGGATTTGGTCCCATAACTCTGTTGGTTGGATCAATTGTGATTTTTGCATTTTTGTCAGTTGCTTCAAATTTAAATTTTTGTAGCAAAGTTGCCAAGAAGATGTTTTGTTCCAACAATGAAAAATTATTTCCAACGCATACTCTTGAACTTGCTGAGAAAGGAATCCACGCAAAATTTGGAATTTTCTTTTCCCATCTTTCTGGAATAAATTCATCTGGATTTTCATAAACTTCAGGAGACTATTGAACAATATAAGTAAGGTAATTTTGATCAAACGTGATGAATTGCAGTGATTGATACTTGAACAAGTTGATCTTTTGGAAGTGTATACCCTCCAAGAATAACTTCTTTTGTTGTTATTCGGTTTGCTGAAACAACTGGGGAATAAAGTCTCATTGATTCTTTGATAATCATTGAAAGATATTTTAATTTTGAACATGATTCATAATCACACTTTTTGTCTCCTAACACTTCAAGAACTTCTTTTCTTGCTTTTTCTTGAACTTCGGGATGTTGAGCCAATAAAATCATCGCAAATGCAAGAGACTTTGCAGTTCTGAAAATCTAATTACAGTATAATGAACTTACGTTTCATGCCCAGCAATGAAGAAAATGAACACATTTGAGATTAATTCAACTTCACTCAATTCTTCGTTCAAATGAGCGTCTATCATAAAATCTAACATTGAATTTGATTTTCCTCCCTTTTCTAGTCTTTCCTTTGATTCATTAATTAACTTTGATAATAAAATTAAAAGATTCTTTGAATTTTCTGACAGCTCTTTTTGGAAAGAGACAAACTCTTGGAAGTTTTTTGTTGCCATTAAAAATATCATATTTTTTGGATTCAATAGAATGGACATTACTTTGTTGTAAGAAACTAAATCTTTTCCTAAAGACCCTCTTAATGAGTCAAACTCATGGTCAAATATAGTAACTCCCAAAACATCTCTTCGAAAAAGATAAAATTGATAAGTGTCTTACAAAGTCATTTTTTGAAGAATCTCGTGAATATCTGGGATAATTGGTTCTTTTTTGATGCATTCCATTGATATATCAGTTTTATCAACAATTTTTTCAGTGTAAATAGATAAATCATAAAACCCTGAGTTTATGGATTGTCTATGTCTCTTCCAATCTTCGCCATTGAGTAAAAACACATTTTTTGGATTAATAATCTTTTCAAATTGAGTATTTACATTGATCTTTTGGTTTGGTTTTGGAAATGTTTTCGAATTTGTGAGAACAATTCTTGCCAATTCTGGTGATGCAACAGAAACTACAGGTTTCAGTAGTGGATAATAAACAATCATATCTCCATTTTCTTTATGAAGATTTGATGAAAAGAAACCATGGTGGACCTTGGATTTTGAAAACAAGCTGATAATTGAAGAGAGGAATCCTTGTGCAACTGGAATTGAATTTCCTGTTGTTCTATTTTTTATCTTGTAAGAATTCTCCAACAATATAATTGCAACTATTAACAACGCAACAACTGCTACAAGTGTTTGAAAAATCATCACAAAATAGGCCAATCAGGATTTTAGTTATCAATAGATTCTTTAATTTTCCGTTTTTCCGCAATGTTATATGATGAGGTTGAAAAGTTATTGGATCATTCCACATAACTTTTAAAATGCTTTTGATCAATATTCCACAAACTATTCTGTTACAAATCTTAGAGTTTTTCTGTGGTCAACTTCAGTTTTCTTTGAAGGTAAAAATCTTCCAATAAAATCACAAAGTGATTTTATTCAAAACCACAGATTTCCAATTTCTGAGTGAATGACATATTCAAGAAATGGTAAAGAGGACTGTCTGGAGACTATCTACTCTTAGGTATTGATACGAAGATGCGGAAAGTTAGTTGTGGAATTACCAAAAATAGAATTGGCCAATCGGAATTCTAACAATCAATTTAGTTTGATTGTCAAATGGAAATTTGAATATTCACACATCGTGGTTGGATTGGAAATTCGGAATTTGGTTATTTTTAGTTCTCAGAAGACTATAAATACAAGTGAATTTTAACAGATAAAACAGATAAAATAAATCTTTTCAATTTGGAAGAGATTCCCATATTTTATTACAACAGTCACAAATTCGTCACATATTCTTACCAGGAACACCATAAATAAAAACCCCTCAATCCTCAACAATATCCTTCAATTTTTGACCAATGAATGCCTCCGAATCTTGTTTTTTTCCAATTTCCGATTCAACTCTATTTTTATAATGTGATCTTTTTGGTCTTTTGTTTTTTACATTAATCGATTCTTCTCTTTCTTTTCTTTTTTTTATCTTTTTTTAATTTTTTCTCTTCAATTTTTTCATTTGAATTTTTTTTGATTCTTTCAGTGTTTCGTCTTTCATATGGTTGAAACATTCATCCCAATAACATAATTTGGGATTATTTTTTTTGATTTTTGTTGCTAATCCCGGATATTTTGAGATATCCAATTATTCTTCATTTTTTCTTTCCTAACATATTCTTGATACAATTCAACACTAATGAATCTTTTGGAATATAAGAATCCAGTGCAACTTGTGAAAAAAAAATTATACTGCTTCGACACTGGTGGTGTTTGGTTTTTTTTTGAAAAAGATAAATGATTGGTTTTGAGAGGATTCATTGTTTTCAACGAAAAAGTTAATTTAAATTGAATTCATTGGTGGAAAATTAAAACGCCAATGTATAATATTCAGTTATCCAAACCATTTGCTTTTAAAGATTCTGATAAAGAAAGATTATTTTTAATTAATTTTGTTGAATAAGTTGTTTCTTTTATTTCAAAATTTTATGAAGGAAAAGATTTTTGTATTTCATCAAATTCTAGAAAAAATATTAAAAATAGCATTTTGTTAATTTTAGCTGGTTGGAATAAAGATCCAGATTTTTTTCAAATGTTAATGCAGAAAATAGAAAAAAAAATTGAAAATGATCGCAACAGAAATAAAAAACCAGTTTCAGAAACAAAATTATTCAAAAACACATCGAATTTATCTACATTTAATTTAAAAGAAATTAATGAAATAACTGAAGAAATCAATACAAATGATTTCGATTCTCAATGTGTCCGATTTAAATTGTTAAAAATAATGGATTATTAATAAGACTCTTGGACAATTCGTCACGTTACTATAATAAACTTTAGTTTTCAAGTTGAAGTATGATGTTTTAGATAAACAAGTAGCGTTTTCAAATATACCACTACTTTTTAGACAACAAGTGGTGTTATTCACAACAAGTATGCAATTGGGCAATAAGTAGTGTTTTTAAGCAATAAGTCGTGTTACTCACAATGAGTCATTTATTGCACAAAAAGGCATGTTAATACAAATAACGAAGCACTTCAGCTTGAAACATGCCGTTTTTTAATTGAAGCACTGGTTTTGAAGTAAAAGAAAATTTATTCTTCAATCAGTTTCTTTGTTATTTTTACTCCCGAGTTTTTCTCTTCAATTTTATAGTTTTCCAAAAATTTCCATGTTTTGAGATTTTTTTCTTCTTTCTGTGACTGATTTTTTTTTTCTTCCCATGACTTTGAAAATGTCTCATAAAGGAGGATTTCTTTCTTTTTGTCTTTTTTTCGGATTTCTTTGGTGGTTTTGGTTTTATAAATTCATCTAATGAAAATTCCCATATTATTTGGTCCTTTTTCCAATCTTTCTTAAATTCGTCAAAGAAAACAGTCTTTGCTTTTTTTTCTGAAATAAGAAAATATGTTCCATAACTTGATCCTGCTGTGATAGAAATGACATCGTTCTGAAGTAGAAATGTATTGTTGTTAGCAGAAAGTGGTACATTTTCAGGAAGAAATAAATCAAATTCTCTCGACGGATCATAAACATAATACCCACATTCAGTTTTAAATGCTAAGAAAACGTGAAACTCTGGACTGTCATTTTTTTTATAAAAATAGCCAACAAAAAAATTTGGTTTATGTTTTCTTCTAAGTTTTTCATAGAAATAGATGCAATTAGTAATGCAATTTCCATAAATAAAATTTGTACAAAGTGAATAAAACCCATTTTCATTGTAATCCTTTTTACTCATTTCATCAAAATAAAGCAATTCATAAAATTTTGTTATTGTAAATACTAAATTCTTGCTTTTCTCTATGAACATCTTTTGAAACATCAGATAATTTTTCCATATGAGAATACACTGCATCCTTTTGTTCCATAATCTAATTCTTCAAGTTGTTCAATTTCAGTTATAAATTTAATAATAGTTTTTTTTTCCACCAACCAAATTTCAAATGAGCATTGTGGTCGAAGTTGTTCAAAGTTTTGATGAAACAATTAAAGAAGGAAATCATGAAATGAAGTCAGACAAACTCATGTAGATTTTTGTAATTTTTCATGGGATGTTAATTGAGAAAGACAACATATTTCTTTTTACAAGTACAAAAACTACAATTTGGAGGATCAGATTGTATGCCAAAAACAACTTGTTCACTGGTGAATGGCGTAAACATATTGGAAATAATGTATTTGAGATCATAGCTTTACTAAATCTTCCTGGTAAACAACAATTTCCAAGTGACTTAAGTCACCAATTCAAATTAAATGATAAATACAAAAAAATGCTTCCTGAATCAGAGATAATAGAAAAAGAAGAAAAATTTAGTTGGGAAAAATCCTTTCTGAGTTGGAAATTGATAAAGGATTTGCGCAAAAATTTGAAGATGCTAATCTTGAATTAGATGATTTGCAATATCTCACCAAAAATGATTTTGAAGTGTTTGTCAAAGACGTGGTTCCAAGAATTAAATTGATGAAATATGTAGAAAGTAATTATGATTGTAAAGTGAAATAAATTTTCTTTGTTCAAATAAATCCTTTTATTACAAGCAACTTCTTGTATAGTTTACTTTTAAAACAAGTAACGTTTTGTACAATTTCTTACTTATTGAGACTAACACCACTTATCGCTTAAAAATACTACTTATTGCCCAATTGCATACTTGTTGTGAATAACACCACTTGTTGTCAAATTAGTGATGTTAAATTTGAAAATACCACTTGTTTATCTAAAACATCATAATTCAACTTGAAAACTAAAGTTTATTATAGTAACGTGACGAATTGTCCAAGAGTCTTAATAATAGTGAATTAATTATTTTCAAGTGAATCTATTGGATGTGGAACATTTTCATGAACATCATTCTATTTATGGATATTTTTCCATTGATCATTAGAGAATGAAAAAGGATAACAAAACACAACAGCAAAAATCAAACTCCACAGATAACTTAGATTCACCTACAAAAGAAAAAGTAAGAATTGTCATTTTAGGATCTGGATATTGTGGAAAAAGCGCTTTAACTCATCAGTACATGTATTCCAAATTTGAAGAGAAACTGGACCCGACTATTGAAGATTGCTTCATGAAGAACACAATCATCGATAATGATCCAATTATTTTGGATATCCTTGATACAGGTGGAAGAGGTACAAAAAATGACATTAAGTTCAACTTTTTTTAGAAGAGTATGGAAGTATTAGAGACGAATATATGAGAACTGCACAGTGTTTCATACTGTTTTTCAGTATTACTGACCCCTCATCATTTCAAGATGCATACTCATATTTTGAACAACTTCTGCGATCTACTGATTCAAATGCAGTTCCCCTTGTGCTAATTGGGAATAAATCTGATTTAACAGAGGAAAGAGGTGTGAGTTTTGACGAAGGAAAAGAAATGGCTTTGAGAATGGGATGCCCATATATTGAAACTTCAGCAAAAGAAAATATAAATGTTATTGAAGCATTTGAAATATTAATCAGAGAATATAAGAGCTCTGAAGGTATCAATGATGAAAATGAACAATTTAGAGATGAAAACAAGAAAAATGTCAACTCCATTCATTATCCAAAAAAAGAAAAAACAAAAAAATCTATTTGCCATTTAATGTAATAAACAATTAATGCTGTTCTTCTCTTCTATGGTTTTTTGATAAAAATATCATTGACCAATCAAACAACAAAGCATCTCTGAAAAACAAATGACTAAGTTCTTGTCAATTGAAGTTGTTGATAAAACAAACATCAATAAAATTAAAAATAAGTATCAAAATGAAATCAATTTTGCGTACCAAATCAACAAAGAAAATGATAATATTCTTTTTCCTTTGAAATCTAACCTTCCAAATGAAGCAACTCAAAAAATTATACAAGATGAAGATGTTGTTTTAAAAGAACTCCAAAAGTTTTCACAAAAAACTGACCACATAAAAAAAGAGAAAATCGGAAAAATTTTAATTATTAAAGATCAATCAATTTCAACGAATTTCGAGTTGCTAAATAGTTTATTAAGCAATGAAAATGCTGAAACTGTGTTATTTCGTGATCCAAAAGGTTCAAATGGAGAATTTAAATTAACAAAATATTTTCATATTTTTGGAAAAGACTCAAGAGAAACTATTTATGAGGAAAATAACATAAAATTTAAAATTGATTTAGAATGTGTCTTTTATTCATCTAAAATGTTTTCTGATCGAAAAAGAATTTCGAAGATGGTTAAAAAAGATGAAACAGTTTTGATTTGTTATTGTGGCCACGGAGAGTTCATTTGTTATTTTTACAAACAATCAAAAAAGATAATAGGGATAGATTCAAATAAAAAAGCTATTGAATACGCTAAACACAATTTAAAAATGAACAATATGGAAGAGAAATCGATTTTATTGGAAGACGATATTTTCAAGATAGATTTTAATCGAGAGAAATTTGATAGGATTGTAATTCCACAACTATTATTCAAAGATTTAGATTTAACAAAAAAATTCATTGACCATTTATCAAATAACATGAAAAATAATTCAATGATTCATATCTACGACCATTTAAAGAAAAATGAAATTCATGAAAAGAAGGAAAAGATCATTGAATGGTTTAAAGAGAATGATCATATAATTACGATTTCTTATTATTTAGTTGGAAATATTGGTATCAATTTTTATCGAATTTGTTTTGATATCAAAATTATTGGTCACTGAAATCCTTAAAGAAAACTGATTGTATTGGAAAATCTAATCCAAAGATAATTATAAATTCCAAATTCTAAATTGTAGAATTTTGGGAACTTTTTATCAAAGCAAAATAATTTTAATGAATTAAATGACTCCTTTGTCATAAATCAAACACAAACTAAAACAACAAACACCTAGCCAAGACACATAATCCAAGAGGATAAAAAATAACATCTCAAATAGAAGGAGACAAAAAATACCATTTTCTTAAACATTTTAAATAAAAAAAAATGCCTTATTCTTGTTTTATGTCATCTATTTGTGAGTCATCATCAAATTCTTCTTCATTTGAAGAATTAAACAATCCTCTTCTTTTTCCCTTTCCACCAAATAACCCTTTTTAATTTAGAACTTTATATAAACTTACCAGATGCAATTCTTTTAATACCACTGAAAAAGTCTCTTTGTTCTTCGTCATTTGGTATTAATTCCACTTGATGAAACTCATCTTCATCTTCTTCATCTTTGTCTGTTGATTTAGTTGACTCATTTATCTGTTCTTTATTTTCCTCGTGTTCTGGATTACTGATTGTGATATCAACTTCATTCTCTTTGATTTTTGATTCTGCAGCTTTGTCGCTTGATACTAATTTGTTTGTTTCCAGCTTTGAATCAATAACTGTTGTTGTCTTTTCAACAATTTCTTTTTCTTTTCTTGGTGTTTTTGTGACTACCACTTGTAATTCTGTAGGTTCACTGAGAATTGTAGAAGAAACATCATCATCTTTATGCACTCTATCATTTAATATTGAATCTCCTCTTTTTGAATCAGCAAGTCTCTCTGCAAAAAGACTAGTTGCTTTTTTTACTTCATCTTGTTTTGAAGAATGTTCAAATTCTCTTCCTGAGACTTGTATTTCAACATTTTTCTCATCTGTGGGAGGAATTATTTCAATATTTGTAGAATGGATTTCCGTGTTTTCTATAATTTGTGATTCAATTCCTTCAACTTGAATGATGGTCTCAGATCTTTCTCTTTTTGAATTTTCAACCATTTCTTGAATAACTTCCTTCTTTTCGACTTCTTTTTCAATTGGTTTTGAAACAGTCAAATCTAAATCTCCATTTACTATTTTTGAATTAGAAATCAAAAAGACTACCATCAAATTCTTCTAAAGATAATGTTGTTTTTGAAAATGCAATTTCTAATTCTTGACTCTCAAAATTAGACATAAAATCTTGTTTTTTCAATAAAATATTCAATCCTTGTAATATAACTTCTGCACTTGAAGCATCAGATGATCTGATATTTAAAAAATCACCTGTAAAATATTTCTCACTTCTGTCAATTGATTTAACAACTTTAGACATGATTTTATGATATATATTGAAGAAATTCTTCATTAATTCATTGAATTTAAATTTTTCACTTCTCAGAGCATTTATAAATGATTCATTTTCAAATGATGTAGAAAAAGAGATCAAGATGAGTAGTTGATCAGAAATATTTGAAAATTGACATAAATCAAACAATACTTTAAATTCATTAACAAAATTGATCAATATAGAACTTTTTTCTTCTCCTAGAATTGAATCTAAAGTTTCTTTTGGAAATGCAAAAAATGAATTTGCTTCTGAAATAGCATCAACAGTTTTTTGGAATCTTTCAGCATTGAAATTAGAAGTGATTCCTTTGATAGATAATAAAACTTTTGTTATTGCATTTAAATCAAATTCTTGAATAGTTTTCATAATTTCTCCTTTTGATTCCAATGAATTTCTTATATTTCTCAATTCTGAACTTTCTTCAGTTAATTTATTCACAAGATCTTCTCTAGTAGAACATTCTTCATTAAAAAAATCAATTTGAGAAGCAATATCAAGAATTTCAATAAAATTTAATTCTTTTTCATTTTTATTCAATTGATCATAGTACGCTGTGAATAAATCAATGAAACTCAAAACATTTTGTGATTTCTCCAAAATTTGTTCTGTTTCTTTAATGAAATCACATGAATTTTCAATAACGTTTAAATATGTCTCAATGATATTTTCTTCAAGTTTCTTTTTCAACATGAAGGAAAATTTGAAAAATTCGAATGGAAATAAATCAATGATTTTTGTGATTAATTTTGAAATATGATTGATGAATATTTCTGAAGTTTCCATTTCTATTGTGGACAAATCAATATTTGCTTCTTTAAATTGATCTCCTGATTTGAAATTTTTTTCAAATTTTTCAACTTGATTTTGGAATCGTTCTTGAAATGAAAGCAGCTCAATAATTGGTACTTTTTCAGTTATTTCCAAAGTTGTTTTGAATAATTTAATCATTTTTTCTTTAGCAAAATTTTTCTTTAAAAAATCAAGCCTTTCTTGTAATTCTGGAATTGAATCAAAGTACAATTGAAAATTAATTCTAATCGTTGCAATTTCATTCTGAATTTCATCAAATATATCGGAATCTTCCAATAATTCAAATATTTCACTTCCAATATTTGTCGGAAATTTTTCAATGTCTAATTCATTAACGAATGAAAATTGAATTTCTTCTTGTGAAAATTTATCCAAATCTTCTTTTTTTAAAGTTTTTTTTTCATCTTGAATGAATAAATTACTTCCTATTTTCTTTATTTTTCTCGATATTTCTGATACATCTACTTCATCAACATCTGGTTCTTCTGATTTTATTTTTTCAAATTGTTCATTTGTTTCTTCATTTTCAAATAAATCTTCTGATCTTTCAACACTCTTTGAAAGTTTAACTGAATATTCATTATAAATTGAAATGTTTTTTTCAATCAAAGATAAAAGAAGTGATTTTTTTTTTCTTAAATTTTGAAAATATTCCAATGTGAAATTGGAATCATTGAAGAGCGAAATAATTTTTTCAACAGTTTCTTTTATCATTTTAACATCTAATTTTGTATATATTTCATTCAAATTTGGTGAATTGATGATGAATTTTTCAAAAATTTCTGATACCTCTGCAGCTTTTTCTTCACTGAATTTTTCAGGTTCAAGTATAAATAAATGAAATTCTTCAAGTGATTTAATAAAATTTGATAAGTTAGGAATTCCTTCAATTAAACGTTGAAAAGAAATGAATATTTTTGTAATTGCGTTAAAATTAATTTTTGACAGTAATGATAATACTTCATTTTTGGATGAAACAATTCGTGAAAGTGAAGATAATCTTGAAGAATCTTTCATTAGTAATTCTTTTAGTTTTTCTTTTTCGAATTTTTTAAATTCTTCAATTGAAAATCCAATGGTGAATATTTCATCAAGAGAAAACTCATCTTCTTCATGTTCCAAATGATCATAATAAATTGAAAAAAGGTTTAAGGTATTTATAACTTCTGAACACTGATCTATTTCTCCCTTTGAGTTCCCTAAATTTTCAGTTATTTCATCAACTGCTTCTTGAAAGGTTTCTGTTGATTCAAAAAAAGAATTTTTAAAAAAAAAAATTAGTTGAAAAAATTCTTGTGGAAAAGAATTTGACACATTCTTTGATAAGTTTTCAATAGTTTCTATGAAAAATTTTGTGTTTTCATTTTTTTCCTTTCCTTCTAAACTATTTTGAAAATTTGAACTAGCAAGAGTATTTTGTTTTCCAAAATGAATCAGTTCTTTAATAGGTAGGGTTTCTGATAATTGAATCAGCTGTTGAACCAGTTGAATCAAATTATTAGTTGAGAGTTTTTCTTTAAACTCTGATGAAGAATCTTTAATTCTTTCTATATTTTCTTGATATTTTTTCAGATCTTCCAAGAAAGTAGAAACATCTGTTTGAATTTGAGTTACAATTTCTTCTTCCAAAAATTGTTCGTCAATCGTTTTCATAGTCAATAACCAACCAATGAAATAAAAAAAAAAAAAAAATTTATTTAAAGTCTTTGATAAGTTTATCTTGAAATTTATGTTTTTTTACAAATAATGTATATTCTGGTGAAATGACCAATCGAGAATAAGTATCTGCTAAATTTGTTTTAATAGAACACATTAATTCATCAAACAAATTGGACTTAATTTCTTGTTGTTCATCAGATATCACTTTCCAAACTGATGTGCATTGTTTTTTAGGGACATTGATTTCCAAAGGTGACAAAGCTCCGTTCAAGTAGGCACCATAAATTTCAAGTGCACTTTCTCTCGATTTCTCTTTGTTCCATTCTTCAATAGCTGTCCAAAATTTTATATTTTCTAAAGACCATTCATTTTGTGCGAAGTCAAAAAACATTTTGTATCCATGCTCATCATGTAACAAGAAATCCAATTGTTCAATATCAACTTTTTTTGAATCTGTCTTTTTGATTTTTGAAATGATCGATTTTACAATTGTCAACAATAAAGGGAATCCAAATACAACAATAATTAACATACCATCAGGTATTAATCTTTGTACTTCAAAAAATGTGTCAAATGCTTCTTTTGCGCTGGAATTTTGTCCTAGTATTGGGGCAATGGAATCAAGTATGACTCCAGTTAAAATAAACAAATAATTAATAACAAATACAGCTAAATAAAGAATCATTTCAAACCTAAAATAATAAGGATCTTCTTTGATGAAATAATCAGATATCTTGCAACGAAGAAATAATCTCCAATTCAGAATCAAGTCAAATACAACCAATACTCCTAAAAGTAGCATTTGAATTGTTACTAAAACATAAGAGTAAATCCTAGAGTACAAAAGAAATCCATCTCTGTTGCATGTTTGTCCAGTTCCAAAATAGAAAGAAAGGTGATAAATTCCAAATACTGCAATCATAAACATCATTATAATCATATATGGTATGAAACTGGTGATGAATTTCAAAAAGAACATTTGAACTTTGACAATTTTGTTTTTTTTTGATTTGAAGATCGCTTTTCTACTATTGAAGAATACAACAAGGAGGTATCTCAATAAGTGAAATAAAACCGCAAAGTAACAAGTGTTTGAACTATTTCAAAAACCGTAAATTTTTATATTAATGGTTCTTACACTCCAACTAACCAAATAGATGAGCATCCATCAATGGTAATATGTAAAATTACATCCACCACAATTTTTATGAATAAAACAAAAGCCAAAAAAAATGGTGTGACTCCTCTTGATTTTAAAGGTTGTTTTCTTGAAAATAGAACAGCCATAACAAAAAACAGTATTATAGCCAGTAGAACAGTACCAGGAAATATATTAAACCAGAGTTCAGCTTTTGCATGTGCATCTGTTCCACCAAAATTATTATTATTTGTTCCTGATGGAAGAGGTTTTGGTGATTCCATCATTTTTATCAACCGTTGCTGGTGAAAAATAAACCAATCAGTCTACAAAGTAATCATTTTGGAAGTATTTCCAAACATTTGTTTTATAAACTTGGATCAAAACTCTCTTTTTAGAAATGTGATTGACTTTGAAAGGTCATGACAAGATTAAGATAAAGAACAAAAAAAGAACATCCACCAACAAACTTCATTTTTATTTACAAATTTATTTTACATTTTTATTGTAACATTTATTTACAATTTTCAGTTTTAAAAGAGGCTATCCATTTCATCAGGTAAAATTATTTCTTTTTTAAATTTTCTTCTTTTATGTTTTTTTTCTTCTTCTATTTCCTCTCCAATGCCTGCTTCTTCTTCAATTTTGAAAAGTTTTCTTTTTTTTCTTTTTGGTTCTTCTTCTTCATCTGAAACCCAAGCTTCTATGTCTTCTAAATCATTTTTTCTTGCAAAAGTTTGAAATGGTTTGCTTCTGAAAAATAATTTTTCTTCTTCTGTTTCTTTGTCTTTTAAAAATGCCTTTAAAATAAAAGGACGACGATAATGATGAAAAGAACAAACTGTAAAACATACTCTGTACAATAATTCAGTTATCTTTTCATCTTTTTGAGTGACTCTTGTTTTTCCAATGTCTAAAGCTGGTTTATTTTTATGATTGAAAGATATCTCTTCATTCGTTTCTGAATCAAGATATACAAAAACAACTTCACTTTTTTCATTTAAGTCGGTAGGAATTTGTACTAAAAGATCATACTTATATGGTGAACAGTAAATCTTTTCTGGAAAGTATGGAATGTAATATTTTGGTGTTTTTCTGGCTGGTTTTATATATAAAGTTGGTTGTCCTGGTGATGAATCAATGTTTTCTTCTCCAGAAAATGTTTTCGTTGTTGAATTTTGAAATTCCGATTTAATTTTTGTTTTTTTGGTTGGATTTTCAATTAGAGTGGATAAAATTGAATCTCTGCGGCTGGATTGTTTTGAAATTTGTGGTGTTTTTTTTTGTAGTGGTTCTGGTTCTGGTAGGAGTGTATCTACAGAAAACGGTTCATGTTCTTGATCAAAGAACTCTAGTACCTCCTTCACAAATAACTCTTCGTCTTCTCTATTCATGTCTAAGTGATTGGTTTTCTTTTTGTTTGTTGTCCATAAAACAACCAAAAAATCTATTTATAGGACAAATTGATCAATCAGGATAATTGGTGGAAAATAAACCAATCAGTTTCTCTCAATCTTCAAAACTCCTTCGTTCTAATATTTGGAAAAATAACCAACAAAAAAAAATGGAACCTGAATTTTTTATTGTCCATCAAAAAAATATAAATCAACTATATAAACTCTCACAAAGTTATGCAATTCATAATCCTGACCTTTCCAGGTTTTATTATGATCAGTTCATGAAATACCTTCAAGATTTAAACATTGATAGTTCAAAATTATCACATAAATCATGTGGTAAATGTTGTAATGTCTTTATCCCTGGAGTCACTTGTCGTATTTCAGAAGAACAAAGAAAAAACATGAAATTAAATGGAATATTATTTGACTGGAGTTTCAAAGACAACAAAAAAATTAATTTTGTCGATTACACAACAAATAAGTGCAGTTCAATTTTGGTAAAAAAAAAAATTAAATTCAATTTTTGTATGTTTTTAGATTTATGAATGTTCACTCTGTAAATGTTTTAATTTGTATTCTGGAATAAAAATGATGAAAGATATCAAACAGAATCAATACATACCACCAAAGTTGAACACAAATGTAAAACGAAAACGAGAAGATGGAAAATCTAAACCAAAAAACAAAAAGAAAAAAGAAGAGGAAAAGTTTGACATGATCAACCAAAGTTTGAAGGAACTTGGACTTGATTTAACTCTTTAAAAAAAATTAATTTGAAACAAATCACTCTTTATTCTTTTTACATGTTTGGATAAGCCGGCATAATTTTACAAAATCTTTTCTTTTGGGAAAGTATTAACAAAAACAACAATGAAATTCCATGAGATATTCATTGGAATTCAATGGAGCAGGTGGTGGTAATTGAACTTGTGGTTGAATCTTTATGATTTTTGATTTAGTTGAGTTCTTTTTCGTCTTTTGCATTTTTCTTTTTTTTCTTCGAACTAAGACCTTCACTTTCTTTGGACCACTTGTTCTCTTGGGTCTTCGATGTATTATGTTGTTTTGGTTGGCAGAAGTCATGGTTTTTCAACTACTATAGCTTCGCTCGTCCTTGGTTTTCATTGTGCTGATCATACAAATTCTGCGGTATTTATAGGTTTTTGAAAAAAAAAAATATTGTCCTATTGGTCAAACAGATTAGATTTTTCTACCCGTGGACCAATGATTTTTTTTTGTTCTTCAATAAAATTGTGAATCCGTTACCAGTTTGGCGGGGAATTTCCGACCAATAAAATCTAAAAAAATAGTTGTTTTTTTTTCTATTCTTGAGCATTTTCTCTATGACTTGCAAGCCTCCTAAAGTAATTTTTTATTTCAAACACTAATGATGATGGCATCAGTAGATGTAAAGAAAATAAACTTATTTTATTTTGCCAGCTGTAACTTTTTCTATGATTTCTGAAGGTTTTTTCAACATCTTACTTTTATGAATTGGTTTCTGAACACCTTTTTTTTTCATATTTTCTCTAATCCTTTCTACTCTCAATTTCAACCATTGTTCGTTTCTTGGATTTCTCGGTATATTTTCAGAAACTTTTTTAGCCAAAGGTTCTGTAAGAAACCATTCATGTTTTAAAGCATCTGATGCTGAAATTCTTTTTTTTGGATCATAGTCAAGCAATTTTTCAAGTAAATCCAAAACTTCTTCAGGAAAACTTTTTTAAAAATTAGTAAGAGTAAAAAATTTCAAACTCTTGAAACTTCTGACGTAAAATATTTTGTTTTTTTTGTTTGATTTGTACATTCCATAAAGTTTCATCTTTTGGTGTTCCACAGATATCAACTATAACTCTTAACTGATCAAAATCATCTTTTCCAGTGAACAAAGCAGCTCTTTGCATAAATTCAGCAAGAATACAACCTATTTCATAATAAAAATTAAAAAACAAAAATACAAACCAATTGACCACATATCAACTTCAGGTCCATACTTGGTCGAACCAAGTAAAAGTTCAGGACACCTATACCATCTAGTAACAACGTTGTTCGTCAAATAACCATCTTTTCTTAACTCTTTTGAAAGACCAAAATCGATAATTTTGACAGTACCATCTGAATCAAGTAAAATATTTGAAGTTTTTAAATCTCGATGTACATAACCTTTGGAGTGAAACTGCTGAATTCCTTCTATAATTTGTTTCATGAAACTTTTAATTTGTGGTTCAGAAAATCTAACGTCTTCTGAAAGATTTATTCCATACAAGTCGTGTGGGCAGTAAGTGTAAACCAAGTACAAAAAATTCTTTTCAATAAAATTATCCACCAAAACTACAATATTTTCATGTAGTAATTCTTTTGAAGCTTTAATTTCTCTTAAGGATGAAATAGGAATCTATGTTTCTTTTAGAACCACTAAAAAATTACTCCTTGGTTTTCTTTAATATATGTTGCCTTGACTGCGTATTGTTTCTTTGTTGTTGTTTCTTTTCCAAGATAAACAGCGCCATAAGAACCGTTTCCAAGTTTTGACACCAACTCATAACAAAGTCCAGTTTGTGAACTTTAAAATATTTTGTGAGTTTTTTCTTGTTTATTTTACCTTGTTAAAAAAGTTGTGGTTTGGTCAGAGAATTTCTCTTCAGACATGTTGATGTTTCAACCTTTGCTGTGAGAACAAAATTGACCAATTGGAAAATTCTCCACAAATTGAACCTCATATTCAGAAAAAAATGCATCTGAAAAAGTTTCAGAAAATTTCCTTTTTGGTAAAAAAATTGATAGTCTCTTTTGATACTTTTTATGAGTTAAAAAACAATTTATTATTATAATTCTATTTCTGCTTGACGAAATGTCAAATTTATTCTTGGAGTTTTTATTTTTGGTTGTTTTGGAACTGAATGTTTCCAATATTCTTGAGTTCTACCTGTCATTACAATTAAAGATCCACATGTTAGTGCATATTCTTTTATATTCTTTTGATTTTCTATGTTTTTTATTAAAAATCTTCTTGTTTCGCCTAATGAAAGTGATGCGATGGTATTACAGTTTTCTCCTATTGCTTCTTTGTCTTGATGATAATGAATTGAGTCATTTCCGTCTCTATAACTTCAAAAATTTAAAATATCAAAATATAATTTACTAATTCAATAAGAGGTAATTGAATTTCATATTTAACTCTTTTTCAATTTTTTCTTTAACTTCTTTAATTTCTTTTGTCCATGGCATTGCTTTTTCAACTGAATAAACTGATAATTTTGTTTCAGACATATCAGTCATTACACATTGAAGTCTTGGAACTTTTACATCTTTTCCGTACATTTTAATGGTTGATTCTGTCCAAGGTATATTATCTAATAAGTAATGGAAAAAATCATTTGATTCTTTTTTCTCAATAAAAGTTGGTTGATAATGAATGATACTCCCTTTTTTATCCAATTCAATTGTTTTTGTTTCTGTTTTTTGTTTTTTTAAAAATACATCCAAAGTTTGTTGCTGACTACTTTTTCTTTTTAAAGGTTTTGTTTTTTCTTCTTGTTCTTCTGGTCTTTTTTGTTTTACAATCTTTTCTTCTGTTGGGTTTTGTTTTTTTTCAATATTTGACATTTTACCAGTAATTCTATTTTTGAAACTTCAAGAAATCAAGTTCAATTTTAAATAGTCTTTTGTGAAAAGAGAAGTTTTTTTATTGGACAAAAAAATCCATGGATTCACACAATTATCCACTTGTTTTACATCAAACATTCAGGGAATACGCTTGATTTACTGTTGCGAATTCAAACATAATAAAATTAGACAACAACATCCGATGTAGTCTAGTGGCAGGATATCTGGCTTTCACCCAGGCGACCCGGGTTCGATTCCCGGCATCGGAGTTCATATTTTTGTTTTCTCCTGTTGTTTTTATGCAGATAAAGAAAGTGTCTGCATGAAAGCCAAAAGAAAAAATCTTTTTCAAAAGTTGTGGTGAACTTTTTTCTCCAGTTAAAATTCATTTCAATCTTTTCAAAAAAAAAACATTTATTGAAAAGCATCTTTTGGCAATTGATTACGATAATAAGCAAAGAATTCCTTTGCTTTTGCATAATTCCAACCTGAATCATTCAAACATTTCTTTGCATAAGGTTCATTCATTCCAGTTTCATTCATTAATTGTTTCAACATTGCTTGATTTTGAACATTTTGATTTTGTTGTTGTTGTGGTTGTTGACTCATTTGAACTTGTTGTATTTTATCATTTTTACTATTTGTATCTGGACGAATATGAAGTTCATCATTAAGAATAACAGCAGGAAATCCAGAGTTTCTTTTTGAAAAGTTAAATTATTTTTTGTTACTGTGAAGGTGGAGCCAATATAAAAGTTCTATCAAAACATCTAATGAAACCATATTGATTCTTATATTTTCCATGCATTGAGACAAAAATTACAGATGCTTGATTTGGAATTGAAAGTGTATGAGCGTCAATAATAATACCACCAAGGTCATGTTGAGTTTTTGGTAATTGTGTCATAAAATATAAAATTGGAATCCTTTTATGAAAAATTGTCTTTTGACGTTTATCTTGATGATTAATTTTTTTTTTTTTTTTACCAATATCTTTGTCAGTTAATAAATTTCTTCCGAGTTTTGCTACGTATTTAAGTTGTTCAAATGAATCTTTTCCATCTACTCTTCCTTCTTGTAAACCTACAGAAAGTGTAAAAGTTGAATTTTCATGATAAGCATTTGTTAAATTATCTCTATCTGAATCATAAGCAGCAAAAAACCTAAAATAAAACTTTAATTATTTTTTTCAAAAAAAAAACTTTTCAAAGAATGCATAAACTAATTTTTGATTATTTTCAGTGTCAAAAAAGCTTCCTAAAAAAATTAAAATGTGTGAATAAAAAAAACCTTTTGGCTGTGGTAATTCGATTTTTTCTGTTGGTATTACAAATTTAATTTGCTTAACTTCAGAAGAATCATGATATTTCAAATTTGGAAATCTATTCAAAACTTCAGTTGAATAAACATCATTTTGATTTTGAGTTTGAATTGGATTTCCTCTGAATGAAACTTCTCTAAGAGGAGACATTTGATCACTATCCTGAAAAATAAAAAAAAAATTAAAAAAAAAAAAAGTTACAGCAATGTAGTTCAATTCATTAAAATCTGAAATTAAATTTCCATCAAAACATAAATTAACGCAATTTTTAAAGTATTTTCTTAAATTTTGAAAACCTGATAAACTATAAATTCCATTATTAGAAAAGTTTATAGCTGTAATTTTATCTTGTTCATTTTGAAATAAAAAACATAATTGTTTCAGGAGCTCAGGGTTATTTAAATCTATATTTTGTATCATTTGTTGTAATGCTAATTTGATTTTTAATTTTTTTTTTTTCCTTACGAGTGCTATGAAGATTATCCAAATGTATTATATGCTTTGATGAATCATATTTACTTGAATATAAATATTGAGAAACTTGTTGTGCATTAAATGAAACTTTGGATGGTTTAGGTTTTGGTTGTTGAAAACCACCACCTCCTCCTTGTTTTTTATCTTGTTGAATAATCAATTTATGACCAGAGACAACAGTTCCATTTAATTGAAGTATACCATTCATTTCTTCAGGGTTTGATACTGTAATTGTTGCCATTGTTGAGGAAAATGTTTTCTTTTGTTTTGGTCAATTTTTTTTTTTTGAATTTTTCTTACGTTGGTAAAACGAAATTTAACATTTGAATTTAAAAAACCGAGGAGAGTTTTCCAGTCTAAATTTTGTGGGTAACCTGTTATTTTAATTGTATATCCTCCTTTTCCATGTGGTTTTTGAAATCCACCTTTTGGTTTTTGAAAACCTCCTTGTTGAAAGCCACTTTGTTGTTTTTGAAAACCATTTTGTTGGAATTTGTTCTTGTAATTTGGATCATAATTTTTTCCTTTGTAACCTCCTCCACTCATTTTTAAAAAAGAAAGAGTGTTGATTTGATTGGTTACAAAAAAGAAGAATAAAAATTAATAAAGGAAAAGTTTATATTGTCAAAATTAAATTATTTCATTGAAGTCTCAAAAAAAGAGAAATATTCATCCAATCATTTCATTTTACAAAAAAAACGAAAAGGAAAAAGAAAACAGTGGATGTTGAACGGGATAAAAAAATTTCAAAAGAAAAAGAAATTCCTACGTTTTATTAGAATCTCTATGCCTTCAAAATCGATTGAAGATGCAAATAAAGCAATAAACTCATGGAAAAATACAATCTGGTACGAAAAATTTTCAGTCCAAGAAAAAGATACAAAACTAATTTATTTACCATTTCATCATGCAAAACTATCAGGAAATATAAAGTACTCTGTCAAAATTGTCGACCAAAAAGGAAACGTAATGGAGGATTCAAAACGACTTTTACTGAAAGACTCTTTTCAAATATATTACGCATCAAATTGGAACGAAAAAGAGATTAAAAGATTATTTCCAGACCATGAATCATTTGATTTAAGTCAAATTTATGAATCACCTGATAATTATTTAAACAAAAATTCATACAACAAACCTTCTGTTCCATACTCAAAATTTAGCGAAGATTTCGAGGATATATCAAGGGAATTCTTTAAAAAAGAGATTGTTAAAAGACTAAAGAAAAAATATCCAGAGAATGGAAATTCATTCAAATTTGAACAACTACAAATTTTTGAAACACCAAAACATGAAATTTTTTATTTACCAATTTATCGGAACATTTACAGATATCAAAATAATTTCTTCACTATTTTGGTGAATGGGGTAAATGGAAAAGTTGTTGGTGATGGACAAATATCAATTTTGTCAGTCGGAACCGGCTTAACAGCTGCTGTCATTTCAATATTGGAAACTTGGGGTAACATAGAATTAATTGGTGCCACATTAATTGGGTTTGGAATGGCAGCTTTCTTCAAGTATTATGTTCAAATAACCAATAGAAAAGATGATGATTTATTTTTAGAATTTGGTGATAATATTTTAAAAGATTCACTTGACATTCAACCGGATGGATTTAATAAATTTGAAGAAAAATTCAAAAAAATACGAAAAAATGAAACATTGAATAATATTTCAAATTATACAAATCAAATAAAAAGTGATATGAAATCACATGCATCTGAACAAATGAATGAAATTAAAAGACAAACAAAAGAGAATTTAAGTGAAATTAAATCTAGAACTGAAGGAAAATTTGATAGATTCAGAACAAAAAACAAAGATGATAATATTGAATTTACAAGTAATAAATCAGAAATGAAAAAATCAAAAGTATCTTCTTCAGATGTTTTTAATAGAAAGCAACACTCAATTTGGAAAGACTCCAGTTCTTTGAGTAATGATGATTTTTTCAATACATCAACATCTTCAATGCCAGAAATATCCAAAGGTGAACCTTTTCAAAATATATTAACTGATCAACGAGTTGAAATGGATTCAATTAAAACTAAAGAAATCCAATTTGATCAAAGAGATCCTTTTGAAGAAAATTTTTCAAAGGAAATTTTTTCAACTAATTTGAAAGATCCTTTCCAAACAGATTTTTCAAAAAACTTTTTAAAAGAATTTGAAGATTCAAAAGTAAATAGTTCATCTAGAGGATCAAAATTTTCAATTGATAAAAAAAGAGTAATTCGAGAAGAGTTATCAAAAAATGGTGATTTTTATAAAATATTAGGATTAAATGAATCAAGAGGAAAGAAATATACCAATGATACAATACAAAGGAATTATATGAAATTGGAAAAGAATTTGAAAAGACAAGGAGATTTAACAGAACTACATCGAGTAAAAGTTGCATACGATATATTATCAGATCCTTCAAAAAGACAAGTTTATGATGAGATGAAAATGTAAAATCAAAAGAAGATAAACCTTTATTCAATGGTAACCTTTGAAGTTTTTGGTTTTGGTGTTTCAGCTTTTGGAATGTGAATGTCCAATACTCCATTTTCATATTTTGCTTTTAACTTATCAAAGCATGCATTTTCTGGAAAACGGAGAGTTCTTTTGAAGTTGCCATAAGATCTTTCCACAATATGACTTCTCATATCTTTGGTTTCTTTTCTTTGACTTTTTTCTCCTGCAACTGTGAGATTTGATCCTTCATAGTCAACAGTAAGATCTTCTTTGTTGATTCCAGGGACTTCTGCTGAGAGTTGATATTCTTTATCTGTTTCTCTAATATCCATATCTAAGTTGATTTCTGATGATAAAGGTTTCCAGGAACTCCAGCTTGTAACCCAAAGTGGATCAATCCATGTATCGAATGCTCTTGTTAAACTCATCTTTGTTGTTTGTATTTCTTGAAGTGAAAACTGATCTGGGAAATTTTGATTGGAATTTAAAGCAAAATGATGAGATCAAGATCTGCTTTTTTCACCAATCAATTCATCAGTGGAATCTGCCATTTTTTGCTTTTGGCAGAAAACTCTTTTGTCACTAAGGAAGAAATGAGAGAAAAATAAAAATTGGAATTGGAGACTCAAGAATCACAATGTCCGCATCAATATTTAATTTTTTTCTCCTTTTATCATTGGACATTTTTTCGTCCAAGGGATTCAAGAAAACTTTGGAAATAGTCATGAAGTTGATTGATGCTTACTGCATTGACAAAAGCAAAACAATTTCTTCAAATATCAGAAGTTATGGCAGATAACAGCTATTGAAGTTTTTTTCATTTTGAATGGGAGAAATTTTACGACCAAACTTAAAAATTCATTGAAAACAAAACAAGAAGAAAAAGAAACAGCTGAAAATACCTTTATCAAAAAAGCATTCCACAATTACAGAAGTTTATGAATTTTACAAATCAGAAGAAGATTTCAAAAATTTTTCAGATCAAATTGCAGACCAGATTTGCATGTGGTTTAAACAATATTTTGAATTTCAAAGCTTCTGGTGGCAAAGCAAATTTTGAAAGTTTTGAAAATGAAGGTTTTGGAACGGATGAAAATGAGTGTAACAAAGATTTCCTTTTCATGGTAGAAAAAATAATGAATTCTAAAAATTTTCTTCAAATCGAGATTTATTAAATTAGAACATATATCCAAGAACTGAGAATACAATTGCGAGACATGCAACGAATACAGTCGCAGCTGATCCAGTAGTTGGTGATTTTGTTGGTGTTGAAGATGTTGCAGCATTTGTTGAGAAGAATGCAGCATAATATGTGTTAGTTGTTTGAACTGAACCACACATTTGTTGTGAAAAATCTGTTCCGATTAATTGAACTGAAGTTTTAACTAATGCACCTGAAGCATCTTTTGTAGCGAATGCAGCATCAGTATAAGCAGCACCTA